>JARJLU010017459.1:0-37510 GCA_030272975.1 Sparidentex hasta
AGTTCCACTGCAAGATTATTATGATGATTACAGTGACACGTACCTGCACAACAGGTAAAGTGTTTCACTGTGTGCTGCAGGAGTCACCACACCCTGCGGCTGTAGCAGCTACTTACTGCATTTTTCCTTCTTTTTTTATTTGATTTCACTCAAAGGTTTTTTTTCTAAACCAGCCTCACGTTGGTGCTTTACTGCCACCTACTGTGACAAAGAGACACATCACAAACATCGTCAGCGCTGATATTTATCAGCACCCCTCGTCTCAGATCTCAGGTTGATTCTGCTGATTTTCTACACCTCATTTTTGTTTTCATGCAGCAGCTCTAAATCTGTCCTCGTCTCACGTGCATCATATCTGCATGTCAAGTAAACAAAGTATGAAAAAGCTGCTATCAACCTAAAACACACAACACAGAAGACTGAAACATATTTAGCAGGATGTCATCATGATGTGCATTTTGTTTCTGACCTACTGGATATCAAATGTCATAACTTCATATGTTATTCTATTTGACATCTGTGTAAAATGTTGTTGTAGTTATCATAAATCAATAAAATCTAGAGTTGTGGCCAAAACTAAGTCTTGTGAGGTCACAGTGAACTTTTGTCCATCAAATTCTACCCAGTTAATCTCAGTTCAAGTGGACATTTGTGCCAAAATCTGAAGAAAGTTCGTCTCTGACAACTTAAATATCAGCACAGACGGTTCTGAACGGCTGTTATGCTTCAACAGTAGACGGATGGGCGTCTGTGAGGTAACTGAATGTAGACAAGCCGAGACAGAATCACCCGTCTCGTTACATTACACGAGTTGGTCTGATGAACCTGCAGGTCTCGACCACATTATGTTTCTGCGGACTGAAGGCTGATATTAAAGAGCCGACGCACAGCATTTTGCTGCTCTTCTTTGACATAAAACAGAATATTTTAGAGGTTTGGACTGTTTGTTGGACATTTAAAAAGTTATTTATAAGCTGCAGTGATTTCCAACACAAACGCTCTTCAGACAGAATCATTCAGGTGTCATTTCACCTGCGTTTCTGGGATGTTCTCAGAGTTTTAGCCGTTCCAGAATGAGTCCAGCTGAAGGTTTTATTACTTGAACTTGAACTTTTAAGTTCACAAATAATTTCAAATTCCAAACAACTGTGATTCATTTTCGTCAAATACTGAATCCTCTCTGGAACCGAGGTGAGTCACCTGCTTATAAAACATAAAGTTTATTCGCAGTTTCAGTGTCGCAGAAGTCTCCAACTAAATACTGAAATATTTGTACTTTCATTATATTTTTTAGGACTGCCACTGTTGTAGTGACATTGTGTTTCTTATTACACTTTTACAACATCAGAGTGAAGTAGACAACCTGTTGAACCTCCTTCTTGATTTATTATGTTTACTCATTAACAAGAAGCTGATTTTCATTTTGTCATGTAATTTCGGGGTTTCAATGATTCACGTCTTTCATCTTTTCGGGTTTCATTCCAACATGTTTCTGAGAAGTCTTAATCGTTGACAGTGGATTGGGATGTTTGGTCTCGGTTGACCTCTGTCCTGTATGTAAACTTCACCTCCTCTGAGACCTTCCTGTTATTTTCCCTGCAGAGCTGCAGCAGCCTGAATGTTTCGTAGTTTGTCTCAGCTTGTTTCGGTAAAAACTCCTCCGGGTTTTTGTTCCCTTCACTGAGCAACATTTGAATATTTAACCTGTGATGATTCGCCTCACTGTCTTTTCTTCAATATCCCGCAGCGTGTTGACCGTGTCCTCCTTCAGACAGATGTCAGACCTGTCTCTCTCTCTCTCGCTCTCTCTTTCTCTCTCTCTGTCTGTTTAATACTCTCTCGCTCACTCTCTCGTCCCAGCTGCAGATCAAATCCTGGCTTTCCTCACAGCTCTATTAGCTCTGCTCCACACAGCCGCTTCCACGTTCTGAGATACACCAAGGACAAGAGACGCACACACACACATAGTCTCATCACACAGCGACACACACGCACACACAAACACACACACACAGCTCTCCTGGAGCTCCAGCAAGAACCAGAGGAGGAGAAAAGAGGGTGGAAGAATTTGGCCTCAAGTCCTGCAGCCGCCTTCAAACTTCTGGTAAAGTAGAGTTAATGTCCGTCTGTCTGTCTGTGTTCAGCTCCTCCCTCCTGAGTGTTCATCTGTCTGTCTGTCGCTCCGTCCGTCCGTCCGTCCGTCCGTCTGAGCTGCGATGATTCGTAATCAGTTGTTTCAGTTGCTGTAAATAATTTTCCTCACAGGTCCAAAAGAAAAGAAAAGAAAAGAAAAGAAAAGAAAAGAATCTTCTGGCGACTTAAACGATCCGAACCGAATCTGATCAAGACTCGTTCAATCTAACTCAGACCAGACCTGAACCAGAACCGAACCGGACCTTAAGGATCCAGATTCTTAACTTTTTAAAATGATCAATATGTCTGCTCTCTTCCTGATTTTGATGCAGCACTCTCAAACTTTCCTTTTACCCCCCTGAGGATGTTCTGTTGTTGTGTAAGAACATCTGACAGTGAACGAGGACATTTGGAGATTCGGGGAAGTGATAATAATAACATCTTTGTTCAGGTTTTGCAAAAATTAAATTTCACAGTGATTATAAGAAATAAAAACAGAATCATTTTTAGATGTTTTTCAAAAACATTCAACTGAAAATAAAGACCTCATTCAACAGAGTGACTTCCTCGAGGCTTTGGAAAGGCAAAGCAAAATGTTTTATTTTCATCAAGTTGTTCGAGAATAAGATGAGACGGCTGAATTAGATTTGCAGAGCTGAAGAGTTCCCGAGTCTGATCTGCACCCTCGTCTATGAGAGATGATCGGACCAGACCTGAGTGCTTCTGCCAGACCTGATACATAAACCGACCCGAGACCCAAAGCTTTACAGAGCAAAATGTCCCAAACAGTTCGGTGCTGGTTCTTTGAGGTCAGCCCAGCAGTTTTCCACAGCAGGTACATCACTTCTGTCAGTCGTCTCTGGTGCTGCTTCTGTTTGCACTGTTCACTGCTGGACTGGATGAATCGCTCAAGCAGATGTGATATTACATCACAACAAACAGCTACAACGAACACACGAGCGATCACCTTCTCACTACGACTGCATTTGCATGGAACGGGACAAGCAGCCATGATGAAAGACGCAGAGTGAAGAACAACATGTCGGGGAAGTCTCTACTGTTCGTGGTCAAACACAACACAAGACTGATCAGAGCGGGAAATATTCAAAAGATGAAACAAGTTGATAGAAAATACAGATCACAACGCTGCAGCTACAAAATGGAATAAAGGTCTTAACAACAAACATCTCTAGAGATACTCAGTTCTTAAACAAAATGCAGATAAAACTGTTTAAAGGGCTCATGTCAGAAACTGTGTGAAGATACATGGGGAAAAAAACAGGAACTAAACTGGCCGCCTGTTAAATGAAGAGCTAACAAACCCTGGAGAGGTTGAAGAGCTGCAGAACCCTCGATGGATTACGTGACTACAAACGTAGACGTCAGATTCATCTCAAGAATATTCTCAAACAAGCTTTTACTCTCTCAAAGTGACTCCAAGTTTAGCCCTAGTCCAAGTTCATCAACATCAAATCACCTTCATCACTGTTCTCTGTATCTCGTCTTCATCAGGTTGGTGTCCAAAACTGTTTTGTACAAGGTGGAGATGTGGAAGGAGAACGACAACATCTGAAACACCAGTGACAACTAGAATCTGTGTGGAGCTGAAATCTTGAGGAAGTTGCTGGTGTTCACATGTAATTTCAACTATTTCCCAGGAATCCAGTTATTAAGTGAAATACTGAGGGACGCAAACAGAAACAGCAGCAGTAGAAACTTCATCTTAAGTTCTGTCTGGGTTTCGTTTAACTCCACACAAACAGAGTCCAGAGTTATTTTTATCCTCTGTGTTCCTGCTGGAAGTCTCTCCGTCTGAGCCTGCTCATCCAGAAACTGAACTGCTGAATATTTTCCATTTCTCTCCCCTCCCTCCTGTTTTCTTTCCTCTGTCTCGGCACTCGATCTCTCTCTCTCTCTCTCTCTCTCTCTGTCTCCAGTCACTACTGAGTTCTGGTTTCTTATTGGCTGGTGCTGAGTCCAGGTGGGCGGGTCTCAGCACCAGCTGACGGTGCGCTCAGACCAGTTTTGTTTTCATCCAGAAGAAAATGTGAATGACTAATATGATCACTGTGATGACAGTGTAGACGGATGTCACGTGATATGTGCGCTGCTCTTGATTTTTTTTTTTTGATTCTTGGTTGACAACTAATAAATAACCAATCAATTGATCATTGTAGCTCTACACTACTCGGGCCCAGAAGGTGGTGGTAATGCACCTGAAGCTGTTTGCTGGTCAGTGTTGATGTTGAGTTGGATTACAGCAAGTTTTAGTTGAAGGCTGATGTCAGCAGCATCAACTGATCCGAGACCGGTTATTACCGTCTGTTGTGGATAATTTCATGTGCTTTAATTTTATTTAAAGGTCTGAGTGCAGAGTCAGGACCAGACACTGGATCCAGGATTATGTCGAGAGTGAAATATATAACAATAAAAACAGTCAACCGAGGACTCAGCCTGTTATTTAGCCGTATCAACACAGAGGTTACGGGTTATTTTTGTATATCGTAACTATTGTTGTTATGCTTTGATGGATTACGTATCGAGGAAAACATTTTCTCTCTCACATGATCAGAAATTTTCAGATTGAAGACAAACAAGAGAAGAATAAAAACAACAAAAAATAAAATTGGTCGCCTGACAGAAATAACAAATCTTAATAGACACGTCTTTGATTAACATGAAAACAGGTTAAAGCTGATCCTAACCCCGAGGGCAGGCGAACATCATCTTACCCTGATATCAACTTATATATTATAAAATGCTGCCAACTTCTACCTCCATCAGACACAGAGCAACATTATTGTCTAATTTAAATCATATTTGTGTCCATCTGTTGAACATTTACTCATTTTTTAACTACGTTTTGGTCTCTATCAACTCTCAACTCTTAAGAAAACTAGCTGTCAGTTCATGGTCAGCGCCTCTAACCCCCGTGTTTCTGAATGTTTAATATCCAACCATGAGAGTTAATTGTTTTAAATGTTTCTTTTGTCTTCTGTATGTCTGATTAACCTGCTGATCTCCTTCTGAGGAAGCGGTGAAGTCTCTTCATACGCAATGCTACAAATCAAACAAGCTTTCTGATCCAACATCCTGTCAGGGCAAGTTGGACCGAAAACAGCCTGAAATGAAACAATGGAAATTAAGTGGATATATTGATGTTATACCAAAGGAATAAAAGAAAAATAATCATGTGGAAGTTTGTTGAGTAACACCAGTGGGACTCTGTGGAGAAGCATGTTCCTGACTTCACTCTGTGCACTGATGCGCTCTTTGATTGATCCAACAATAATCATCCAAACAGTCTGTTTTAATCTAGCTGTTGTCTTAGCTGCTAAATGTTCTGTCTCCGGGGATAAAAAGCCCTCTAACATTTTCAGATTTTGAGAGAACTGTCTTTCGTTGACAAAATATAAAAAAAAGACACTAAACAGCCGGTAACTGATGGACGTCTAAATGTGGCTCGTCTGTCTCGATCTCTGTTGTTGTTATGGAGGCTGATATAGAGAACGCGTTCAATCTGCTGCATTCAGAGGTAAAATCAGACAGAAGACAAACTATCAGGTGTGTGAAGGTGTGTGCTAGCTTCAGATAACTGCTGTAATAATGACAGGACTGTTGTGTGTAGACTAGTCATTACACACACACACACACACACACACACACAAACACACACCCACAGGGAACCGTCCATTAGGACCCTAGCAGAGAGCTATATGAGTGCCAGCAGCAGTGATAACTTCTTTTTTGTCTGAGAGCTGCTGCAGGTAGAATATCTGTTTGTCGTCTGTCTATTGTTCCGCAGGTGGAGAATCAACGTGGATCTGTATGTTTGGTTTTCAGTCATTTTAGCTTTTGTTATACTAATAACAAAAGGAAACATGAAAATCAATCTTCTCTCTTCAGGACTTTATGCTTTTATTGAGAGAAAACGACGATAACGAGAGACGGGGGGACGACAGGAATCAAACCCTGGATATATCGGTTCACGGTCAGCGCCTCGAACCCGAGGCCATGCCGTGCCCCTGCGTTTCTGAATGTTTAATATCCAACCATGGCTATAGGGAGAGTTAATTGTTTCAAATGTTCCTTTTGCCTTTTCTATGTCTGATTTAACCTGCTGATCTCCTTCTGAGGAACCGGCGAATCCAGCGCTGCCTACTGAAATGTGTTTGTAGCATCGGGTTTTAAAAACTGCATCTCTGCTCGAGTTTAAATTACATTTAATATTTCAGGGAAAAAAACTTGTCTGACGCACTGAAAAAAGCAGATTTGTAAAGATCAGTACATAGAGGTATTGGACGGACACTAGCATTAACAAAAAGACTTTCTATGACTTCTGCAGGGATGAGGTGGTGGCTGGTGGTGGCCAGTCTGTGGCTGCTGGTGACCCTGACCGTCCCGGACGCCCAGGCCAAGAACAGATCTCGCAACGACGACGGGACTCGCCGGGGGAAGAGGAGGAAGGACGGATATGGTGAGACTTTGTGCCTCCTCTTGTTAGCCACTGTGCAGTTTATTGATAAGATTGTTTTCAGTTTTTTTTTTCAGTATACAGAACAGAGATAGGATGTGTTTAGCCAGGACAAAGATTGGAGGGAGAAAATGCAAGCTGAGCTCCAGTGAAAGTGAAAAAACTGCCTTCCCAACAAAGAAAAGTCATTGTGTAATGCCTGATTCAACTTTTTGATTTGGCTTTGCAAAAAAATGGGAATAGTTATCGACAGTCTCAAGAACTGGCTTGTGGACGTTGTCACTACATTTGGCCGAAACAGAATTATTTTTAATGTTTAATTGAAACTTGGGACAATCAAACTTATATCAAAAGTGGGACAAATTGTATCTGTACAGAAATAAAAAGACCGGCCCTTGAATCTTGTGACTCTCCATCTGCTGTGTCGCACTTCCTAGATTGATGAAATCTGATGTGACTGTGTTGCAGGTCATGGGAGGGCCAAAGCCGGGCGCACTAGACCACTGAAGATTAAACTCATTCCTGGTCTCGGCATCCCAGTGGATCCTGAAAGAAAGTCTTTGTACCTGGAGTCGACCCCGCAAGAACAGCACTCCAGCTACAACGTTATTCCAGGTCAGTGAGACCGATACCTGTTACAGTTTAATGTCACTGTGACATCCTGTCCATTTACAACATTTTATTCAGAAGGCTTGCAGCCTGCAGAACGCATCCCCCATTTCTCTGTCATTAGATGGTTTAAACACCTGCTAAAAGTTAAAAAACCTAGAGATGACCACAGTTTACTTTGTCATTGATCCACCTATCATTATGAAGATCACGTTGGGCTCTGTTGGTTTTTGTGGTCTCACTACTGGATGAGAGACCTGAAGCGTTGTTTTTTTGTGTGAATGATACTCTAACACGTGTTACTACAGATCCTCGTGGAGACGTGTCGTATGGATAACACGCCTCCCAAACAGAGCTGCAACAATGACTGCTTTCAAAAGTATTATTTCCAGATAATCCTAAAAAACAGGGGGACATATCGTTCCCAGTTTGTAGTCCAAGGTTCTTTCTTCAAGTCTGACTAAGCCACAGGTTCAATTTACAGTTATATAACACAGAGAAAATCAGCCAACCCTCATACGTGGTGGTTGGAACCATCGCATATTTGTAATTTTTGCTTGATAAATGATTTAGCCTGTTTTGCAAAGTTGCCGAGGTTAATTTTTCTGTTGACAGGGCAATCGATTTCTCAAACATAGTTTATAAAAACGCACTACTATACGCAATGCTGCAAATCAAACGAGCTGACCGCTCCAACATCCTGTCAGGGCCAGTTGGGCCGAAAAGAGCCTGAAATGGAACAATGGAAATTAAATGGATATATTAACGTTACACCCAAAGTATTAAAGAAAATAATCATGTGAAAGTTTGTTGGGTAACACCAGAGGGAGTCTGTTTATGTGCAAACAGAGAAGCATGTTCCTGACTTCACTCTGTGCACTGATTCAGTCTTTGATTGATCCAACATTAATCCTCCAAAAAGCCTGTTTTAATCTAGGAAATAAAAACATGGTTTAGACTTTCAATTAGATTTAACTGGTGCACTACTAACAGGCGCCATGTCTGTGTAGCAAATGTCACCAGTTTTTAAAAGACAATTTAACAAGGTTTTCTCATCATTCGTACTTTTTTATCTTTTTGTGTAAACCAACATGGAAACAGGCGGAATGAATATTTGCATTTCACACTTTTAAGTGGTACATTACATGAGAGCTTTCTGGCCAATAAACTCTTAATAAAATGAAATCAAATCTTTACCGGAATTAAACACAGGATATTTCATTTAAACAGGATGTATGAGCACAGTGGGAGAACAGCTGAGCTCTGAGGCTTCGTCTTGTTCTCATAATGAGGCTGCTCGTTATTGGAGCTCAGTAATGTAATGACAAATCATCACATTCCAACATGAACAGAAGGGAAAACCATCTGTGGGAGAAGCACTAGCACAGTCAGAAAACAAGTCCTCAAAAATATCCAACACACGGAGATGAAGACAGAGACTGCGGAGAGGAACCTCAAAGCCACGTGGAAGCCCTTCAGCTCCCAACAATAAAGTCAGCATTATGTGATTAAAAGGGAAGGTGGTGTTGGTGGATGCCTGTTGTTGGGAGCTGCAGTGGGATTTTCTTTTCATGTAGATGTAAACCATCTGACTGTTGTTTGGGATATGAGAACATGCCTCTGTGTTCAGACAAGCTGGCAAAACTGACGTAACAACAGCCACACAAACCAGAGAACAGTTTACAGAGAGATAAACATGACAAGCGGTTGGCTCTTTAAAACAAACAGTCAAAGCTGCTCAGGTCGACACACTTGTCAAACCCCAGACTGATTGCACAATGTGACCATCGCATTGTGAATTACAGTTTTACTGCCGTTGTTGAAGTAATAACTACCTAATTCAGGATGCAGAGCTGCAGTGAAAACAGACAGCCAGCAGACAACACGTGCGCGCTGTGTTTCCCTGAAGCGCAATTATTGGGTGGAGCGACTGTTCCAGTAATCACTTTCGTCTCCGTTGGGTAGGGATGTCATGATGTCCTCACTTTTATTTGGCCTTTTAATGGCTTCATTTGGAGGACAGGACATGGAAAGAGAGAGAGAAGACGGATGACATGCAGAAAAGATTCACAGGAGGACGCAGCTGCTGCACGTGTGCTGCACGCTCTACCAACTGAGCAGCTGAGGTTCACCCGAGGTGTCACGATATTTTATTCTAAATTGAAAATCAATCAAAACCAGCTTTCACTATCTAATTCAAAATGTTGCCGGTCAACCTACTAGTCTTTCACTGAAGCTTTCAACAGTCTGACAGGTGATTGTATTGAACACATCATTATTATCACTGTTAGCTGCAAACAAAAAGCAAGTAAGTGGACCTGATTGGTCATAGTTCAAGTATTAATGACCAAACTACAAAATGGAAACCAGAACTTGTCCAATACAAAAATCCTCTGTATTCATATCCAGATATCTGATTACAGAATTTAAGTTACAGGGTACATTTTTGTTTGCATTTCATCAACTTCTACCGAAATTATTATTCACTGGAAATACCTACTGTCCTCATTCTCTTCATCAACCTTTAGTGCATCAGACCTTAGATAAATTAAGCAGATAAATCCCTAAATTGTAATTGTAGATTACATCATCCACACAAGATTGTAAAAAAAACCAAAACAATCTTGGCACTCATTTATTTTGCAAATCTTCAAATGTCTTGTTTTGTCTGACAAACAGAGCGAAACCCAAAGATTTTTACAAGGATATAAAACAGAAACAAGCAGAAAATGCTCTCAGGGAAGATGCTGGGAGCTAGAATGATTCATGTCTTTGCTTGATTATCAAAACTGCTTTCAATTCATTGTTCGCCACTCAATCAACTAATTGTTTCACTGCTAGTAAAAACACATAAAAAAATTAAGTCAAGACAATGGAAAGACGGTGCCACGGGAGAGTCTGATTGCTGTATTATTTATATAAAACCCTACAATTTACTCGACGATGAAGAGAGAAAAGAAAAGCTCTAAAGTATGATGCTGTATGCGCTGCTGCAGAGATGACAGGGTGACAGTCTCAGTAAAAAGGACCAAGATAAAGGAGTCCGTACTTAAGAGAAATAGCCTGAGCCTCTTAACTACCTGTGTTCCTATGGACGTAACAAAGAGCATACCATTAGAAAGGATAGATGACAGGCAGGGCAGACCTAAAATAGACACAAACAGCCTCTTCCTGCTGTATCATAGTGGTTTACGGTCTGTTTTACTGACTCACTACCAGTCACAGCCTCGTCCTGTTAGAAGGTGGAGTTAATGCACAGGGAGGAGTGGAAATGCTACAAACCACTGCTTTGTCTGGTTCTGATGATAAAGTACAGGCTTTAGATTTGACCATACGCACACAGCAATTAGTTCAGCAGGGCCTGTTGTTGGTGCTGCTGCTGCTGAGGAGGATGACAGAGTCGACATGTGACGTGTGACCCTCCTGTGAATTTGCCTTGTTAAGACATCTGAACATTGACTGGTCTAGGCAGAGTTTTCTCAAGGCGGCCAGAGGATGAACCCAGTTTTACTGTTGCTGTAGGTCCTAATTCCCATCTGACTCCCCTCGTCATTTGGGGGAAAAGGCTAATTCTGTCAGAAATGATTTTAGCCAGTTTTAACCAGTTTAGCTGTTCTGATCCAACTTAATGTGAAGAATAAACACGACCCAAAACAGAGGTTGGCAATCTTTATAATTATAGAATTAATCTAATAATTTGGACTGAGATGTAACAGCATTTGATGTTTTTTTCTTCTTGTGTGGTACGACTACACTTGGGCTAAGCTTTTACTAAAACCTACATCTATGAAATAATAGAAATTCAAGATTCAGCACTTAATAGGATCATGTTGGCATCCACTGTCTGTGTCTTTTTTGAGGATATGAAACTCTGTAAACTGTTTTTATACCTGTGTTGTGTTTCATATTGTGTCAGGTTGGCCTCCACTGCCATATTACTGATGTGTACTTCTTTTGCATCTTAATCTTATAGACAGAAATAATAATAAAGAAAATATCCCGCAGTCCTAAATCCCAAATTAAAAACATCTGACATACTGTAAACTGGTGAAGTGACTGTAATGTGTGTGTGTGTGTTGCTTCAGGTAAGGAGGGCCAGTGTGTGTACCAGGGCCTGACCATGTTCGACCTGGCCGTCTGGTCTCCAAAGCCCTGTGTGACTTGTCTGTGTACCGGAGGGCGGGTTGTTTGTGATGAGATCACCTGTCCCATAACGCACTGCCATTTTCCCTTCACCCCCGCCGGGGAGTGCTGCCCCGTCTGCATGGAGTCAGGTAGAAACACAACATGTGGCAACGCCATGGTGCAACATCACAAGGCTACAGAGATGAGCAATGTTTCTGACGATCAGGACCAGTGAAGGGTTTCATTCAACGCCTTACATCATAAAAACATTACAACTTAAATGTTTGAATTGTTCAGTCGCCTCCTGGAAAGAAATGAAAAGAAACAGTCTCCATCTCTGAGGCCTCAGCATGTTGCTTGCTGTTTCAATCATGGCTTTAATAAAATGTGCTCAGCACATTTTGGGTCAGATCAACACACATGTTGTAAAAGTTTAAACATGTCTGTATGTTGGGAGAAACCACATGTTGTTTTCAGAATGTCCAGTGTTTGTTTCACTTTTACTGTCAATTCAATCTCAGCTAAAATCAAAACTGGATGTACATCTGAATTGTTGAAAAGCAACATTACAGTGAGATGTGTGAACATGCTGGAGGCAGAAAACAAACCAAACTGAGTGTGAGTTTGTGGGAACGTTAACACAAATAGTTGTTTTGTGCTATGATCTGCACAAATGACAAAATAATTGCTCACTATTCCAAGAAGGAAACCCCCATGTTAGCTCAGAGTGGATAATAGCTATCATCATCTCGTAATCTATCTACGACCTTAAGTCCAGGGGTCTGACCTCGGATTTTAATAAGGTGGTAGATTGTTTTGTACAAAAACAGGTGAGGAGGAAACACCTGTTTTACAGTCTGACAGCTCACACTGTTACTCTGTGTTTATGGCTGTGTAGGAGCTGAGCAGTGCAAACGTTAGTCAGCCTCTGTTTTATACATTTAATGTTTCACTGTGGGGCTTCCTGGCAGCTGAAAGAAGTGGCAGACTGATGGTTTTGGATAGTAAATGCATTACGTTCTCAAAGACAAACATCACCAACAGGTGTGTAGAGCTTCTCACACACTCCAGTCATACAACCCTCTGGTTGTTTTCTGCATTAAGACATCTGGCATAATTTGATGGGGAATAGCTATAACTTCAGTTCTCCCTTCTTGTTTTACATATACATTTCCCTCCAAATAGATTTTGTATACTACAATATAAACAACCACGACTCTCTGGCACTGAGTTCTCTCCCTTCTTGCTGAGCGTGCATCCTTCATTGTAAACAGGAAACCTGTCTGTACAACCACTGTGAAATTATGGGAAATACATTACAGCAGTTGAATTGACAGTAGATAACTCATTGCTCACAGTCATACACTGCACAGTCACTATATGCGTGCATGAAGGTGAAGCAGGAGAACCTCAAAATCATTTTGTTGAGGACTTATCACTGTATGTAGATAATTACAGCATTAACCATCGAAACATGTACATATCTATAAACTGTTCACTGTGTATAGATGATGTTTGTGTATGTTTGGAGTTAACTGTAAAGGTAAAACAAGAAAAGCTGTTTTATATTCGGAAAGATTTGTTTACTAGGTGACACTGAGGTATTCTCCGACAAAGTGTCAGGGAACAACTTTGCAAACGGACCTCTGAATAGCTGCTCACATCTCAGATTTGTTCAGTTCTACAGTATTTGCTGTTGGTACATAGTTCTATGACTATAAAACGGCATTTGGTGAGACAAGTGAGCTAAAGTTGGTCCAACTTCAATCAAATGAATATCATATTTACGTTGAATATCAGTTGGCAAAAACATGGGCAAACACAAAAGGACCAACTTCACCTGACTGTGCACATAGTAGAGTTCACAGGGGTCTAGTCCAGACTGGCCTACAGCAGCAGTCTGCTCTGTAGCTACAACAAGCTGGTCTTGTGTCTGTCTACAACACTAACACAAAGCCGTCTCTGTCTGTCCACCTCCTGTCTGTCTGTCTGTCTGTCTTCACCAACCTCCATCTCTGTCCTGACTCACTTTCTCTTTAGTTTCTTTATTTTTCCTTTTTCTCTCTTCTCCCACTCTCATTTTCTCCTCTCTCTTATTTCTATCTCCTTCTCCCGTCTTCCATCTTCCTACACTGTCTTTTTCCTTCCACTTGACCACTTCCTTACCCCTGAATGGCTGCCCCCACATCACCCTACTGCACCCACCCCAGACCATGACCTCAGCCTTGACATTTCTGGTGACTCCCCAGTTTACAACCACCGTGACAAGACCGTGATGCCAATGACCCAAGAGGAGATCCAGCGAATCCTCTGGCGGGAGGAAGAGGAGCACCGCGAGGAGGAGGAACGCCTGAGGAGGAAGGATGAGGCGAGGAAAAAGCGGAGGAAGCAGAGGAAGGAGCAAGCAGAGATACAAAGGAAAATAGTAGAGGAGAAGAGGAGGGAGGAAGAGGAAGCACTGAGGCTGCAGACAGTTAAAGAGGAGGAGGAGTGGAGGAGGCAGATTGAGGAGCTTGAGAGGAAAAGACAAGAGGAGGAAGACAGAAGGCGAAAGGAGGCAGCAGAGAGACAAGCATGGGAGCAGGAAAGAAAGCTAGAGGAGGAAAGGAGGAGGCAGGAGGAGATATTGAGGCAAGAGTTACTGGCTTTCGTCGAAGAGGAGGATGAGGATTGGTTGGAGGAGGTAGAGAATAGACGGGAGGAGGCAGAGGAGCGGAGAGAGAAGGTAGAGGAGTTACGGGAGGACTGGCTAGAGGAGGTAGAGGAGCAGCGGGAGGACCGGCTGGAGGAGGTAGAGGAACGACAGGAGGACCTGCTGGAGGAGGTAGAGGAGCAGCGGGAGGACCGGCTAGAGGAGGTAGAGGAACGACAGGAGGAGGTAGAGGAGCAGTTGGAGGAGCTGCTGGAAGAGGTAGAGGAGCGGCAGGAGAAGCGGCTAGAGGAGGTAGAGGAACGGAAGGAAGAGGATGAAGAGGTGTGGTTGAGAGGAGATGTGTTTCAGATGCCCTCAAAAGACCTTGAAGAACCCGAGGAACCAGACTTCCTCCCTGCTCCGATCCCAAGACCTCCTGCTGCGACGGAGGACGAGTTGAGGGAGACAGAAGCAGAGGTGGAGGAGTTGGAGGAGGATGGGGACGAGAGGGAGGTGGTGGTAGAGGACAGAAGAGGCCTCCCTCCAGGCTGCGACATCTCTGATGTCACGGTGACATGCGACAACGCAAAACTGATCCACTTTCCTCCTCTGGCCATACCTGAGCTCAAATCTCTCAGTCTGGAGGGTAAGTTAAGAGCACGACAAGACGAGCTGGAGAGAGCTCCACCCAGTGTTAGCAGAATATTTAGCACCTAACACATACACCAGTAGTGTACTTATCAGAACGGACCAAACTGCAGGTTTGTTAGATCTACAGCTAACCAAATTAAGGCATTTTAACTACGTGGAATCAGAATTATATATATATAAAAAAACAAAAACAAACAAACACTGAGGCCAAATCAAAACAGAAACAGGAAACAGAAACCAACTGAGAAACACAGACAGTGATTTGAAAACACATATGAGGCACACGGAAAGTTTTACTGCTCTCAGTGTTAACCGACTAACTTTCTTCTAACCTGCAGGAAACAACATCAGCAGCATCCCAGCTGAAGCCTTTAATGGTATCCCCAACCTGGAATGGATCAACCTGAAGAAAAACAAACTCACCTCTGCCGGCATCGATGCTAAAGCATTTAAAGTAAGAAATCAAAGCCAAAACCACTTAAAGACCTATAGACATGGCTCAGACCAACACGATTAATGAAGAAACAGCAGTTTTGCACACATGACCATTAAATACTTTCCAGTATCACCAAAATCTGTGTATGTGTGTGTGTCAGCGTCTGAAGATGCTACGGCGTCTGTACTTGGACGGGAACCTTCTAGAAGCCGTGCCTTCTGGCCTTCCACCCACCCTCCAGGAGCTGAAGATCAATGAGAACAAACTGAGAAGAATCCACAAAAACAGCTTCCGAGGTACCACAGCATCCCATGATACACCAACACACTGACATCGGCTTTAAGGTCACAAAACACTCAGCCCGCTCTCAGCAAAACCTGCCTCAAAATGACATGAAGCAATCCCCACTCGGTTGGTCTTTCTGAAATTATATTTCACAACATTTTTGCGAACATCAGAATGAAACAGATCAGTGTGTCTCTCTGCAGGAAACCCTCTTTGTCCAAGTGCAGGACAGACGTCAGTCAGTGATATTAACCAGACAACACTAGGGAGTTTAATTTTTTTAGTTTGGCCAACTCCCTGAGATAATGTTAATTAAACACAGCTGACTAAAGTTGGCAGCGACAATCAGTATTTCATCTGGTGTATATCACCGTTTGTCAACTAAAATCTTTCTCTCTTTAGATCACAATCATTAATAATGTAACGTAAAGGGCCTGATTGTAATCACGTTTCGTGATATTTGAAAATTGCTCAAAGATGCAATTTCAGCATAGAAACAATTAGGACCTCTTTGTGTGATCAGCAGCAGAATAGTTTTTGTTTTTCTCTGGAGAGAAACTGGTGCCAGCTCTACTTGTCAGCACTGCTGGAACTGTGCGTCTCACAGTTCTGCTAAAAGTTCCATCAGTTCCAACTTTGTCATTTGGTTGAAGGCTTTGGAAACCCTGTGCTGTGGGATTTTATTTAAAAAAAGATTTTGGGTGAATAACAAACTCATCAAGCTCAACTTTGATCTCGTTTGTTGGTGACCTTTCAGTGCACATGACAGCTGTCTGTGAGGTCACATGTAGGAGAGCGATTGTTGGATGAAGCCAAAACACTTCTTGCTCTAAAGACTGACTCCTTTGTCTTCTGTCGAGTCAACAATCATCGTCCATTGTGTTACTTGCCTTTTTTCTTTTTTCCGTTAGATGTGTTGTCTTGTTCATCAAATACATCTCGTCTGCAGTTCTGCTTGACAGATCAGCTGTTTGACTTCTATAGTCTAACAGATGTGCCTTTGCTGCACTGACGAGTTTCCAGTTCTGTGACAGTAATGTTTATGTATTTTCAATCTTTCAGATTTGAGCAGCCTCGTGATTCTGGAGCTGGAGGCAAATCTGCTGAGTGAGGGGAATGTAGATCCTCTGGCCTTCTCTCCGCTCATCCAGCTCTCTTATCTCCGACTGGGCAGAAACCACTTTCGCACCATACCACAAGGCCTTCCCATGTCATTGCTGGTATGAGCTGTATCTGTCTGGCTCTTATGTCTTCATTCCACATTCTTAACCAAATACTGGTTTGGTGTGTTGGTGCCACCAGAAAACTCTGCTAGGCAAAACTATGTATCATGTCCCAAAGCTCCTCAATGGCTCTATAAAGCTCAAAGAGGTTGTGAGCAGTTGAAAAGCTTAACAACTTTCAATACATCCACCAACACCATATACCGGTAGTCTCGAATAAAATCCATCAGGCATTCAGTCACATTATCAGAGGCCTTCTGAGCAGCAGTTAGTCATTCAGTCAGGAATTTAGGTTTGCTGATGCGTCAGTATTTTCCTTTTGGCTCTGATGTTTAAGACTTCACCACTGAGTAAACTCCGCTTCTACCTGTGGGAAACCAGTCCACCCAACTTGTAATTACGGCCCCTGGTTAACCACAAAAAGTGGAGAACACCAGCGACATGCTGCTGCTGTAAATCCACCCTAAAAACCGACTTCACGTTATGACCTTGGAAGAGTTTCTACACACACCCTGTAAATCTAAAAATCCAAACCTTTCTTGTCAGCAGTATTTTATGTGAAGTCCTAATTAGGTCTTGGATTTCAGGATTTATTGGACTGTATAGCCCACGGTGATAATGATCATGATTTGAGGATGATTTAGAGTAACACCCAGAATATCTCAGTACGTGTCTGGTGTTCTTTCCAAGCCTGTCGGTTGATTAAGTTTCCAGTTTTAACAAAGACAGGTCGAACCAATGTGAATTTAGTTTTGAGGTGGATTATAGGTTTACAACCTGAAACAGTCCCAACAAACCACTTACTTGCCTGCCAAGATCTCTTAACCAAAAGCACTCAGTTAAGACAACTGTTAAATGACAAAGTTGTAACGCCCCCCCACTACTGCTTTCTTTAAAAAGTAAAAACGTATGACACTTTGGGATCAATTCCATCCTAGTAATAGTCCATGAGTTTCTTGCCGCCTCGCATGATATCAAATATTTGGTTCCTGTTTTCTGCTTTTCTGGCTGTCGTTCAGGAGCTGTATTTGGAGAACAACCTGATTGAGGAAATCTCAGAGGCAGTTTTCAATCAGACCCAGAATCTGAACATAGTTTCTCTGAGACACAACAGGCTGGATGAGACCAGGATTGCCCCGATGGCCTGGTTCAGCCACAGGTCAGTCAGAAAGAAAGTTGTCACTAGAAGCAATTATTCTTCAGCATAACAGAAATGTACTAACAATATAACAATCACCATGTATTTTCTCATTTCCATTTATAATAAATCCTTCCTTCCATTATCTTTTTGCTACTGTACAGAAATCTGGAGTCCATCGACCTTTCACATAATCAGCTTTACCTGGTTCCATCCTACCTACCCAGATCTCTGGTGCATCTAGTGCTGGTGGGAAACAACATCGAGAGGATACCAGGTAAAGTGTTGATCCGTAGGAAAGGGGACTGGTGTAAATGTTGGAGGACTTCTTCAACAACTTTTAAGTCGAAACAAAATTCTGTCTGCACATCAATTAGTATCTGATAGACAGGATAATTATAGCAATATTAACTAACTTTTATTAAACACCCACTTTCTTTTTGTTTGTTTTTGTTTCCACTGATCTCTGCATGTTTCATGTGTCACTGCAAGTTTAAGGTACTTTCTGGGGTTGGCCGCTGAACTGTTGACTGTGATTGCTTCAGCTGATACGACGGCATTTCACAAGACAACAATAACGCCAACAACACAGCACTAACTACAGTTTATGGAGCAGGACAACCGATAGTGAAGAGGAGCAATAGAGAACGCCACTTGGGCAACTAGCATTTTGAGCTTGTTAATTAATAGTCGAGAAGGTAATTCAGACCAGAGAAGTCTGAGTCAGACAACTGAAGAGGAAGATAATGAGAAGACTTCTCATCGTCTTGTAGGAATGGGAAAATATGAAACAGACCAGCAGTACAAGAAACATTACACATATCAAAAAAAAGATTATCGGAAAATAACAAATCACAGTGAGTGCAGTGGAGCAAACGATGTTGAAATGAGTTGAAAAGCTGGACACAGGTTTCAGAAACTGACTGGCTTTTTCCAGCCCCGAGGGGATCTGGCCTCTCTGTCAGGCATCATATCTCATTTTCATGCAATGTGAAAGATGATCATAATCAATATCAGTTCCACCATCTTTGTCCCAAAATCTCTTACTTCAATAGCCCATTAATCAGATGATCCAATCAATTGCTAGTAGACTGTAGAAAAACGTAGTAGTGAAATTGTGGCCTTCGATCCCTCTGCAGGTTATGTTTTTGCCCACATGGACCCTGGTATAGAGTACCTCTACCTCTCCTACAATAAACTGGACGGGGAGGGAATCGAACCCGAGTCGTTTTTCGGCTCGTACAACTCCATGGTGGAACTGTGTCTGGACCACAACCAGCTGATCACTGTGCCGTCTGGCATCAACGAGATGACCAACTTACACTTTCTCAGACTCAACAATAACAAAATC
Organism: Sparidentex hasta; assembly: GCA_030272975.1. NCBI lineage: Eukaryota > Metazoa > Chordata > Actinopteri > Spariformes > Sparidae > Sparidentex > Sparidentex hasta. The sequence continues at coordinate 19,058 of JARJLU010017459.1, forward strand.
AGGTATGAAGTAACCATCCACATCATATCCATCTAACAGACCAAACTTTTACTGTGTTTTTGAAGTGACGTCTTCCAGGCAAGTTATTCAAGACTGAAAGTTCCATGTTCCTGCATGCAGTTTCGCATTATGACGATCATTTCTGGGAAATATCAGGATCTCAGTTTAAGTGTTTTTCATCCATCCGTTTTCCAACCCACATATCCCAACACACAGGCACTGTAGTTTCTGTAAATATCATCAACCTATCACAGGGGATCCATATCTCAAGAAGTCCATATTTATCAAAACTTGAAGCCCATTATCATCATTTCAACTAGTTATGATGATATGCACAAGTCAAGTGTATCAGGACAGAGAGTTTCATGCGTAAGTTGTACGCATTGAAGAAGAAGAATATTTCTGATTAGATGGCTTCATTAGACCAAATTAATTGCAGAGATCTGGGATCACGTGGCATTCATCAGCCTCACGTATTAACTTGATCTTAATCAGTAAAATAGTATCACTGCTGGTTGTAATGATAGAAAAAAAAAACCTACGGAAATAAGACCAAAGTTTTAATAAACAGGTCAGAAATTCTTATATAACATGTCAAGCAAAAATTTTAATATTGGTTTATTTATTTATTATTTAATTATTGCACAATGAGAATAACGACTGAGATTTTCTCCCTCAAACTCAAGAGACAACAATAATAAAAAAAAGGACCTTGTCTTGGATTTAAGTAGCAGACGCCTCCAACAGATATACAATAAAACCAGGTGATGAAAGACAGAAGACAAGGGACAACCAAGACTCCCACAACAGACCAGAGACGGACCAGACAACTGACTCATTCATCACAGTCCGCCAGACAATATTAAAGCTGAAAGTTCACTGGACGGAGAGTTGTCTTGACAACGAGGAATCAAAACAAGTTGATTCATATTTCCACCTGAGAGTCACCCTGAATCACCTCTTACTCACTCACAGGTCCGTGTGCGGGACACACAGTGGTCCAGGTTGTCGCAGGAGTTTATGTAAAAGCATTTTTACAATTCAAAACACTGCTCTAAGATCCATCTGCACTGCCAAGTTGGCCGTCTCTTCAGGTAGTAAACTAACCAGCCACTGAGCTAATTCTGCAGATTATTTTGACATATGTTGTACTGTAAAAAACAATGAAAATAACCTACAGTATATAGGAAAATAAATGAGCAGCAAAGAATACAAGCTTGAAAGTACCATTAAGCAGGGTTAGGGTTCAACAGCCTTGAAATTCTTCTTATTTTATTTTATTAGTCAGATAGTATTCAAGACACAATCAATCTCAACTATTATGATAATAAAAGCCAAACCTTACTTAGTTACAGCTTTTCAGATGTGAAGTTTTGCGGCTTATCTTGTCTTATGTGATAGTATACTGAACACACTTGAACACTGTTGACAGAAAATGCAGTCTAAACAGATTCATATATTTCTGACAGTTTTCCGATAAATGATTACAGACCAAATGATTAATTGATCATTCATAAAAATAACTGATTCTAGATAAAATAACATTTTTATCTAACTGCATCCTGATATTGTGTCTTACAGGAGTATCCCTGAAGACAGCATCTGCGACCCGAACCACAGTGGAGACGCCAATCTGGTGGCCCTGAGGCTGGAAAACAACTACATTGACCCGCAGAAGATCTCACCGACAGCTTTTTCCTGTGTGCGCTCTTCCTCCAGTGTGATCTTAAAACCCCAGAAAACCAAGTGACCCGAGTTCACACAAAACGAAAAAACTAAAAGACACTTGAAACACTCAGAAACATGAGGGCAAAGATTTTGGGTTTTAATGTGCCAAGAAAAGTCAAACTAGAAGATTTTTTTTTCTATTGTCACCATCTTCTCCTCAAATGTTATGTTTTTTAAATTACACTCAAAATAAGAAAAAAGGAGGCTCTCACATGTCTGATGTAAAGGTTAAACATGGAAAAAAAAAACTGTCAAAAGACAGTTTCTGCTGATGTAATATGCCTTATGGGAATGTACTGCTATGTCATATCCTTGGACTGAACCCTTCTGAGCTTCATAAAGTAAGACTTTCTTTTTTTTCTAACCCCAGTACACCGTTTAAGGTCTGGTAAGTAGATTTGCACTGTTGCCTGGCCCAGGTTAAACTGGTGTGAAGGTGACAGAACACCTTCAGACTTCAAAATTAAACACATCTGTCTTCTTTAATGAAATGTTAAACTCTCTAAAACGGAAAGAATTCCAGCACCATACACAGTAAAATGAAAACGCCAATAAAGAAAATGGAAAGAATTCTATGAAGTGAGACCGCAAGCCCAGCACATTATTTTTAACAACCTCACTACCTTTATGTTCCATTTCTCAGCTCTATTTCTTCCAGCGCTTCCTTTCACCCTGACACGAAAAAAAAGGACTGTAAGTAGTGAGATCACATGTGACACATCGTTCAAGGACCTTGTGTTAAAGACTGAAACCAGTTAAAGGAGAGCTGTTGGCACACTCATCCTTCTTACCGATAAAAGGACAGAAAAAGATAGAGAAACTCATTTATTCCTTTTGAAGGCTGGTCTGAAACATCTGAATATCTTTTAATGCGAATAATGTCTATAAGAAAGCAAAAAAGAAAACCAAAAACAAATTGTGTCTTCTTGTGTGCACGCGTAACTTCCTCTGGTGCAAAAAAAGCAGATTTATTCCTGATGCTAGGTAGACTCACTATATGGCGTAGGTTTTTCTTTAAAGTACAGTGTCATATTTTACCTGTTGATGGCTCCAGATATTGGACTTGTATGATTGGGTCAGACTGTACTTTAATGATGTTCCCTACAGTAACAGTGACGCCGGGCCACACATACTTGAATAACAATTACATCCAGCTGACATCTATTTCCCTTTGTCTCATTACTAAATATGAGACGATTCTGGCAGCTGGTGTGTTTACGAGGCTTTGTGCGTTGTTGAGTGGCGATCGCAGTTAGCAGAGTGTTTGAGGCTGTAGAGTTAATGGAGGTGAGTATGGCTGCAGTATGTGGACTGTGAGGTCTGAGAAAAAGAAAAATTCTGGGAAAACCCTCTAACAAACGTCTGTTTATAGTGAAGGTCTTTCCAAGAACTCTCCTCAAGCAGAACAGAGGTGAGCTGAGGGAGGACCAACTGGCTGTGGAAGTATTTTTACTGCTATAAATTCCCATTTTAAAAGTTTTCTTTCAATTATCTGCTCCATATACCTCAACACAGAAAAATAATTCAACCAGACTGTGGCTCGATGAACCTGTGTAACAACCTGTGTAACTGCGGCATCATGTATCAATAAGTCAACACTGACAGTGGATGAAAGAAGGTTTCTGCAGCTTGGAAGAGTAAATTCTTTATGCATGTGCAGAGATGTTGATTAAATGCTCTTTCAGTACTTACAGATGATACTGTTGCTCTAAAGAGTATTGACTAAAGGTACAACTTGTCCAAAAATCATAGTTAAATTTACAGTGAAGAACTTGTTGTTTGACAAATACCAAAAATGACTGAACATTTGAATTGAATTTCATCTGCCCTTCACTTTGCTCTTGGCTGGCCAACAAGCATAAATCACACAAAATAATGTTTATCTGATTTTATATACTACAGATTATCACAATGTTACAGTGCAAAACTCAAATAAACTTTACAATGTTCCTATTACTGCCTTATTGATGGAGTCTCATTCTCTACATTCATTATCCATTTGAGAAGAAACACTTCAGGATTAACACGTCACATTTTCTGGTCACTGTAAGACTAAGGTAAAAGTATAATCATGACACGCACAGCACTGGTAGTCATGTTCATTATCTTTTAAATGGCATTAACATATGAACTCAGATAGAAAGCAACAAGGCATCTTTGTAACTGGGAGGGTCTGTAACAGGATCTGTGCAGTAACTGGGACAGTGATCGACCGCATGTGAGCGAGATGTTGTAGTTCATTTTGGTTCGCCACCAATCTGAGTAAGTAAAGCCCAACTAAAACTTGTTTTTTTGAGGCTGAACACAGACACAGACACTTGGAAGCTTTTAAAAATCTGATAGACATGTTGGGTCGATATCAGTTATTTAAAATAAAAGCATATCTTGACCAACATATGTACTGAGCAGGACATTAACAGTGTAATAATAAACTTGTCAGTGCTCTCTGGTGGACAAATTAAGAACATACATACATACATTTATGTATTACTCCAATCAAAACAATTACTTTCATTATTAACTTTCACACTATGACTAATATTGTACATTAATGTCCAACTGACAACATTTAAAAACTGGGAACGTTTTTTTTTTTTTTTTCCCCCTTTGATCTGCTGGCACAGAGAATCGAAGTCACATCCCTTCCTGTTTTTCCTCATGGGACCTTATTTGGAAAAACGTTATTTTCCAGTCAAACCCGAATCTTAAACATTGTAAAACTGCTCCTGTATTTTAGGAGCTCACATAACTGACTAACTCCCTTTCACTTAACTGCAGTTGTCAATATGACTTGATTCATTTAGGTTTTCATCTTTTTTTTCATCTGTGCAGAGTTGGAGGCAATGTTAGGGTTAGTGATGTATGTTGAGTAGGACAACATAGTTCACTGAGCAGTTTAACAAAACGCTAGATGGTATTTTACTTTATAAACGACAAACTGTGACTGTCTTGACTTGGAAATCAGTGGTCTGCAGTGTTTTAACTCCACCACTTAGATTGAGAACAGTGGGCTGGGTACCTCAACAGAAGGCTGACGGCACAGAATGGATCCTTTGTCACCATCCACAGCTTTTGATAATAGAAATAACAATATAGCCATGTGCTATGTGTAATGGGCTGAAGTGGAGTGCTTGGTGGAAACGAGGCTACACTGTATGACTGTGATAGACTGATTTATTAGATAGCTTTAGCTCCTGAGAATTTAATTTCATCAGCTGCTCAGGTTCTAACCTAAAATTTATGACAGTATGCCTAAAACTACATGCATGAGGACTACACGAAGGTTTGTTGTTGTTTTAGGTCAATATTTGGATTTCTAGTGTGAGGAACACATACACAGACACCCAAAATAGTACAGAACCACTGCTTTCTGAGTCCAATTTGGAATAAATCGAGTAGCAGTCATAAAAACTCCACAGGTATTTATGATCTGCTTCACTAAAATCCAACTGATTCAGTCAATGCACTATTCGAACAGTGATGACTGCTTTATAAATCTTATTGTCTGGAAATTTTTCTAACCTTTCTTCAAAAACAAAAATGATGATTCATGAAAAAAATTTCATGAATCATGAATCTTAGAAGCCACAGCTTGATAATCTGGGAACTGCTGTCAATGATCACAACGCCAGACTCCACTTTGAATTGATGAAAAACTCAGAGCGATGATTCAGAGGTCTGGAATCAGACTACGCAAGCCTCATGTTCCCATCTGGAACACTGTACAACTTCTGGAGGCTTTTTAGGATTAGACACATGTTGACAACGAATGGAGCCATTCAGGTGTACAGTATGAGTCACAAATCCGAACAAGAATTTAGGTTGTATTCCACTTGTTTCCCTGATCCCCTTCACTGTCAGCACACGCAGCACGTTGAAGAGTTCATTCATTTGCTTTCATGTTGTCAAATTAGCACCTCAGTCCTCAGAGAGGTGGTGGAGCCATAATGACTACTCAAGAATGAGTCATGATAAAATGTGGTGATCTTTGCATCACATGTCGTCTACCCCTTATGCAACACATATTCAGCTGGTGAAAGCTGTTATTATCAGAGCTGTCAGCCAACTTTATGATAATATTTTCCCCTGAAAGCCGGAGGTCGAGGATCATTTACTTCAGTAGCAGACGGATCTAAAGGACGACTGGAACAGAAAAGCTAAAATGTGAAGAGGACCAAAACCTCAGCTCCCTCTTTGGTAAGACAAATTGGAAATATTAGGTAATTAAATGCAGACAAAAATAAACCTAAAAGTAGAAAAGCAATAAAAACAACAATCAGTGTGTCTGGTCAGTTTCTAGTAGCTGGCAATCATCCTCTCATCATACTTCAGCTGGAAAAGTTTCAATGAGCCCAAGATCAGAGATCAAAGTTTTTCCTGTTGAAAAGAGGGAATTCTTCGCAGCTGCCAACGTGAACAGCTGCTGCAGTCATCAGTCTTACAAAGCAAACACTCGAAGGAGCAATCTAATAGTCATTAGTCACATGACTTCCTCAGTGCTCCTCAGGATGAGGACATGTAGCTGATAAATTCACTTGGAACAGCAGCTGCCCCGGTGGACAGGATGAGGTGGGGGGCAGTCAGGTGGTTGTGATCTGCGACCTCACTTGTAGGTGCCGCTAAATCATCATATTTCATCAGGCACAGATGATTGGTCAAATGTCGGACCTTCATTCTCCTTCAAAACAGCAATTATTTTGGGATAAAGTGAGTTTATTATAACATGGGGTTTATTATTGTAGTTTTGGTGACATCACATAAATGAATGAAAAATGCAAAAATGGTTATTCATCTTATCTTGGTTGCACTGAATGATCTTACTGTAGCAGCCCTCTAAATAGGCATTCAAATAAAATGGTGAAAACATTTTGAGCTATTTACTTGACATGGTGGTAACCTATAGACACATACACCCACTACACAGACCGTGAATCACACGTATAACTAGTATAACTACTTCTGACTAGTGTCAGAAGCTAAAAAGGTTGGAAACCACTGGTCTTCATCACTGCAGGTAAAAAAGAGGGGCACTTACGCACTGCAATACTATTTAAAATATATATTTTTTAGGAATTGTACTAAAAAAGCTGCAACAATTAAACTAAATAAATGCATGAACGAAAATAAATCAGTTTGAGAGGAACTGTGTGCTCGTTTATTGTATAATCACAGAGCAATTAAAGTACAAAATCCAAAAAAACAAAAACAAAAACCCAGACTTATTTGACTTGCATAACATTACTGTTCGACCAGTACTTTTTGATATTGCTGTGGGCGCTCAAGCACCCCAGCTCTATCTGATTTTTTCAATGTTGGAATCAGCCTCAAAAGTTCCTGCATCAGGTGGACTCATGCTGAGGTGACGTCATGGATAAGTCTGAGGATGGTGAACGCTCCCTGCAGCAGGTAACGTACTGAGTTGTGACCCTGTCACAGCTCTATTAAGATGTTTCCTGGAGTCAAGATGTTCCTGTGGCACTAAACCAACAGCAGCGCTGAGGCAATTCTTTGGCACCACTGCCTTGCAAGTTGCCCCGGTGACTCACAGCTTTACAGGCTCAGCTGGAGGAAATTCTCCTTAACATACGAGCACAACAAGCTCCAGACGGTCCAGAGCCGTCACAGACGTTTGATGGCTTGGAAAGTTTGAGGCTTTGGGAGACAAGAGACATCCTGACCGCCTCCCATCAGGAACGCAGACCATCTCCCATCAGGAAATAATCTCTAACATTTAATTTGCAGTTTGAATACTGGAATACTGTAATTCAAACAATTACACCATATAGTTTTTTCACAACCACAAAGCAATTTCCCTCTTTGGACTATTGAAGCAACTGAATTAAATCTCTCTGTGGCAGACCAGTCAGCTGAGGTTTTCATGCACAAGGAAAGAAGAGAAGATGACGGCACAACAAACGTCCACAACAACAAAAGTTCAGTATTTTAAAGGATGCTTTTGTAGTTCATGGACACATAGAGAGACAAAAGACAATATGACTATACTAAAAGCATTATACAATAGGATTCACGGTTAGACTTATCGAATAACAAAGTCTGTGTCCTCTCAAAGTTCACAGAAAGCATGAAACTCTCAGGCAAGTTTACATCAGGGTCTAATCAGATCCCTGCAATGTTTGCAAAAACGGTATGCTTTAATCTCAAAATCTGGCTCATAACAGAGTTTTGTTTCAGCAGCGCTATGAAACCTTGATTACGAGGCACTGGAAACTAACCCTGAGGTTTTTTTAACGAGAGAACCATAAATGTGGATTTACTTACACATCAGACAATTAGTAGCTTACACTGGACTGGATGTAAAGCTTGGCTCAGTGTTGAACTTCACCAACAGTGCAGCGCTTGTCAAACTATAGCCGTGACTGGTAAGATGTCTGACTCATCAGATAAACAACTAAAACCACGTCTGTCTCTGTTGGTGACCAAGCAGCTCACTCACAAAGATGTTCTGAGGTGTTGATGCCGTTTGAGAACTTTATGAGACGTGATATCATTTCAGACTGTGGATATTGTTTTATGGTTATAAGGCATAAAAAATTGACAATTTGTGTCACTGCCACTGCTTGAATTTCTGATTCTGATTCTGCATGCAGGTCAGCACTGAGAATATACTGTTTATGCTGGAACAGGACAATCCCAGAGTCCAGCTTCGGGCAGAAAGTAGTAAAAATAGCTTTTTTGCTCAGAGGGTGAAGGTTTTGTTATATAACTGGATACATACCAATGGAATATTACTTTCAGTTATTTCACAAGCTGAAGAACATGAAGCTTAAAGCGTGAGTCATCTAAGAATGATTCCTAAATACTTTCCTGAGGAGACATTTTCAACAGTTTTGCTGTGGTATGGAACAATTAACGGGTGAAACGATAGTCAATGTTGCAACGGTCGACTAGTAAACACAAGTCTGTAGATGAAATTCAATTCAACCAAATATTGTACTCAAATTACTATTACTGATTTAAGTTTTCTGGGAAAGTTGGAAAGTGTTGGTGAGAAAAACAAACTCAAGAGGCTTTAAAAGATGGGAAACTTCAAAGAGTATGTGGGAGCCTGCTGAACATGGGACAGTTCAGCAGGCTGCTTGTTGATGAGATGATCATCTAACCAGATCTCTGTCGGTTTGGAAAATATGATTTCCCCAACAAAAAGATGCATTAAAACCAGAACAGAGACCCGCTCCCAGCTTGGTTGGTCTGCGTGCCAAACCAGGGCATATTTGGATGGTCTGGCTCTGCCATAAGTTGTGCCTCAGAATGCAGTTCCAGCTCAGCTCAGCAGAAAATACCAGCACTGGATGGAAAAAGGAAAAGTTTAACACGTGAACCCCTGAGGGAGCGAGCTCCTGTTAGCTTTTCCATTCTTGGGAGGTATTTCTCATTTCTGCCTCAGACGTAAAGCTTCAGGCTTTCCTGCTGTGCCTTGTTAGGATACACATCATGCTGAACACAACGCTTAACAGCGATGACTGGATGCTGCACAGCATCACTTCTGTTTATCCTGTGTCTCTCCTGTCTCTGCTTACCAATTAAAGAAGCCAGCTATAACACAAGATAAAATGTCTAATTGATTCTGACGGTAACCTTTAACATTTAAATTCCCTGTGTGATGATGCCAGTTATTCCTACTTGGGTAATACGACTTTTCTAGAAATATGAGTCAATATTTTGAAATAAGATTTGAGCTGAGATTGAGGTGTCACTTAAATGTTGCATGTTTGTGTTTCAAAAAGAAGTTCCTAAGATGTTGTTTATGCACATCTGAGGGTAAGAATGTAGTGAGCAAAGACGGATGATTTAATCGTCTGTAGCTCTAATCAGATTGGTTGGGGTAAAACTCAGAATTTTCCCCTCCTCTCTGAACACTTGCAAACTGCCGTCATGTCGTCTAACTCTGAAACTAAAAAGGACTAGTTTGGCTCTGTGGTCTTCATTGCATGGCTTCTTCGCTTTCTTCTTGTTCCTCATCTTCTTCTTCCTCTTTTGCATCATCTTCATATTCTTCTGCTCCTTCTTTTTTTTCTCCTTTTTTTTTCTTCTTCTTCTTTGTCTTCTTCATTTTCTTCTGCCTCTTCTTCTTTGTCTTTTGGTGGATCACAAACAAAACTTTAAAGGCACATACCACCACCTACTGTATCGGAGCATGTAGATGCTGTACTTGTGGAGCAATTTGGCTTTGTAGTAGCCGGTTTATCTATGAGCTAAAATTTCATTATCAGCCAACAATCAGCTGATAGTATAAACTTCCCATTATCTGTCCGATTATCAGCCAAAAATATATATTAATAGAGTATCTCTACTCTTAACCATGAAGATAAACTACTACCTGAGGACTGCTAATCATTTCATTGATATCCCTCCAAATGTACTGTGGGTCAACACAGCAGCCTTGGCTTTTTGTTTGGGGAATTCAGTTATTATGGAGCTGCCAAATGAAGGAATTCCTCAAACAAAATGACGGATCATCATCCATAAAAATCCCTGGCAGGGACGGCTCACCTCTATCCTGTTGATGTTTCACTGAGAAAACCCAGACAGCTTGAGCAGCTGCATGGTCCCACTATCCTTGTTTAACCCAGTGCCAATAGGCCTTAGTGTAGGATCCATTCATGTTTATGTAAAATATTTAATATGGCAGCCAGCCGTGTAAAGAGAGGGGAGGTGAGAGACCTACCATTATGTTGTATATAAAGACTTGAGCATTAAGGAGTCTGAAGCCAACTATCCTGGCATCACTTTAAAGCTCCTGATGAAAAGCACATGACTAATGTCCTAACGATGCCTTTTCAATCCTACCGTAGCCTCGGAGACGTACACATGGTGTGATCACAGAAAGAGACGAGAGCTCTTAACTGAAACTGAACCTCTCACCCTAACAGAAGAGGTTTTTCCGTTGGTGGGGGTGTTCTGGGGTCTGTTTTTTTTTTTTTTTCTGGAGGGAGAGAGAGAGAGAGAGAGAGAGAGAGAGAGAGAGAGAGTGAGAGAGAGAGTGATGCTGTTCTCCATTCACTGGGAATGTATTGACTGAGGATCCAACTCTCAGCCTTCCAGCTGGACCCTGCTGCTGCTCTGCTCACTGCGTGGGGTTTAAACCAGGACACCAACACACCTGACGGCTGAGGTAGGACACACCCTGGATTTACTGACAAAACATCTGCCTCGACCTTTTAAGTTTTCAACTAGTGGAGCTGGCATGTTTTATTTTCAGAGAATGCTGCATTTCTGGTGTGTTTAGGTCAGTTCACATGACTTTTGCTGAACACCTTAAAGGTAGTGGAGCAACAGGACTGGGCTGCACATTTTAGCCTGAAAAACTCCCCTTTACCAGCTGATCTAGGTCTTAACTGTCGGGAAAACTGATGGATTTTAAGGAAGTGCAATTATCTGGAGTGAGTTAGACTTGCATGCAAACTTTGGACCACAACAAGGCCATTTTCTTTTAGGAATGTTCATTAGACTTTTTTTATAAATTAAATTACATAATGAGCATAATCTGAGAGGAAGACGATGTTTAATGGTGGGGATTTATGTTAAATACTGTAGTCATTCATGTGTTACTGTCTTGGAGTAGCTTATCTCATTTGACAAAAATGTTCAGTAATTTTCCATGGAGTTGTAAATACAAACAGGTGAGGGAAATTAACTGAATTACCCCCAATTTTAAAAACTACTTCAATGAAGCAGACAGACCTTACACTAGCATGAATGTTGAAACAATTTATTCATTAGTTGAACAGAAAAGTAAAATTTTGATGGTTCCATCAAGCCTAATGTGAGGATTCATTGTTTTTCTTATCATTGTAAACTGAATATTGTGAGACACTATTTGGGCTCTTGGTACATAAAACACGTCCTCCTGAGCTCTGTTGAAATGAGGACACATTCTGCACCATGTTCTGACAATAACTAATCCTCAATAATCCTAAACAGTAACTGACAGATTATTTGATAATGACAATGACGTGTACTGTGAGTGAGTCCTAATGGAGACAGTAGGGTTAAATGCTGGTGACATCCCTCATTTGGATGTTTTATTACGACTTCAAACATCTAGAGAGCTGAATATATTCAAAAATGTGAACAAAAGACTTAAACAGCGCCGGTCTGACTGGAGTGAAGTTAGATTGACAGGATCGGGTTGCAAGGCTTGTTTGATTACATGAAAGAAACACACAATAATAGCGGATTGATCTCCAACTTACCACCAAGTGGCGAAACAAACGTCACGTCAAGAAAACAGCCTTTTCTCTGCACATGTGGAACAAAAGGCAGTGAGGGTGCATAGAAGGGGGTCTCTGCTCTGTGATATTTCGCTGTCGCAGCAGGATGTGCGACCACCACCACATACTTGTGGGTGGACCAACTGCTCAAGTGGAGGACTCAGACTCCATCAAGACTGCCAGAGGCACGCAACCAGACGATCTCAGCCTCTCTGCTGGCTGTTTGAATGTGTAACAGAGGAAGACATATAAATCATTTTGTGAATCACCACAGATGCTGAATAGGTGAGCGCTGGAGAAACATTTATGTTGGCTAAAAGCACCCCTTTCCAGTAGAGGTTTTTCAGAGCCTAATGGAAACACTGATAGAAAAAAAGAGTAGCACTGATCACTCCAGGAACTCTGTATGCCCTTTCACCATGCTCTGTCTTAGCAATACCTTCCTAAATCAGGCTAATTTGGGAGTGTCAGACTGAAACTCATGTGGAGCACAAAGAACAGTTTTTGTGGGTCTGTGGTGGCACTGTGGAGCTAAGGGTTACTGTAATTTTACATAAAACCAATCAAAAGGTTTGTTTACAGTTGTTTCCAGTTGGAAAAACCTGCATTGTGCATCAGCTTGAATATTATTTAATCATCTTTTCTCATGATGTTATTTCAAAGTCTATACATCTCATTAATCTAAAATGCATGTTTGATGCTTTCATATTTCATTGGTAACCACTTTCACTGAAGCAAAGTTGGAGACCTAACTGTCTGTTGGACCACAGACTAAAGAAAATGACAGCATGAGTTATATATAGTTAGATATCAAAGATAGCAGCAGAGCAATGCAGTACATGAAGTAAGCATTCCAGAAACATCAGATAGGTCAGACCACCGTGTTTGACACATCTCTAAAGGTTACAGTTACAGCTAAACGTGACAGTGGAAATAAACAAGCTTGCTGATTTCACATAAAGTATCTCCGCAATGCAAATCAACCACCAGTTGTCTACCCGGAAGTGGTGTGGTGGTCCCTACTTAGTTGACTACATGGAAAATCACTGCTGAATTGTTTGCATGATGTAACCTCTGTAACCACCAGTGGTGGAAAGTCATGATATTTATTCAAGTGCTTGAATTTTGAGGTACACGCACTTTACTTGTGTATTTCCTTCTCATGGTAGTTGTTGGATATTTGAAGATTATTCTCAAAGAATATGAAGCAGTTATGGTTATTATCAGCTCCATCCTGATCGACTACAACATTAAAGATTACATGATGACATGCTAATGCATCAACACTGACTAGAGAATGCAATTTCTGAGGAAATTGCAGTGGGACTAACTTTAAATGAGGGAGTAGCTGAAGGACTATATAGAGTTGGCAATATTAGAAAAGGGATAAAAGGTTTAAAATATAGTGTAAGCAATGAAATGTGTTGAAATTACAGCTTTAGTGTGACCGCTTACATGAGCTTAAGTGTACAGAGAAAGTGCTGAGGTGTCATTAAGGTCTCTCATTTGGAATGAGGGTAGAACAGCAGAGATAAGCTCTACAAGAACTGCAAAGAGCTGCTGTGCAGGAGAATGAGTTGAGTTGAGTTGAGTTGTGTGTGTGTGTGTGTGTGTGTGTGTGTTTTGGTGGCTGTGTGTGGTAAAAATGTATTGGACATTAAGGAATGTTTAATGTATGGATTAAAATGGTAATTAAACTGTGAGTTTGGTTGTCAAGAGGTTAAGATAAGATGAAGGTCTTACAGTTGTTAAAGACGCCCCTGATGATATTGCATTATGCGTGACACTGAATGTGTGTGTGTGTGCGTGTGTGTGTGTGTGTGTGTGTGTGTGTGTGTGTGTGTGTGTGTGTGTGTGACATCAGTTAGTAATCCACAAACTGCAATCAACTGCTGAAGGACTCCTGGGACAGGCTGGTAATTTACTAGAGATTCACATGAAGGAGGACCTGTTAACTACAAATGTAAGAAAAAAATGGTATGGAGGGGCATCATGGGAAATATTGGATCCATATGTCACCCTCTGCTGCATTAACTATTTCCTCTTTAATCTGTGTCTCATATGCTCATGTGATATTACACATCAAATTTGACCCGTTTCCACAATCACCATTTCTACGAAGTGCCATTTTACATCCCAGCAAATTAACTATGAGCTATCACAACCTTTTCACTTGTGCAACCATTACAATGGGTCATTCATGAAGACGATGTAAACTGAGGTAAACTACAGGTTCTGCGCATCTGTCCTGTTACGTTGAAGTTGGACTTAAACTGCAGGGAAAAACAAACCAGAAAACATTCCACTGCTCGCACAGGTTATTTCCTCAGTGACATCACAGTCTAGCTCCGTCTGTTAGTTTTAGAGCTGACCTAACATCTGCGTTTTCCTACAGCTCTGCCTGGCTGCCGTTTCACTGCTCAGTCCTCTGTTAAACCATGAGGGTCTTCCTCCTGCTCTGCCTGCTGGCACTAGGCAATGCCAAACCCTACCAGCCAATCAATGTCATGGACTTCATGAAAAACTTTGACGTAATGATGGCTGATGCAGGTGACAATGACGACGTCGACGACGATGATGGCGATGACGATGATGACGATTACGAGGATGAGAACTGTCCAGCTGGTTGCCGTTGCTCACCAGGAGTGGTGCAGTGTTCCGACCAAGGTTAGAAACATACACACACACAGTACGAGCACATCTGGATTCACATATTACTGTAAACGCAGTGTGTTTAAAGACACCCTGACACACCTTCATAGATAATAGAGGAAGGCTTGTTCTTTTATCTAATCACAAACACGAAGTGAGGTTCATCATTTAAGATTAGTAAATAGGTTTGGTAATATTCTACAGTGTTTTTCTTAAACTACACTTAAACTAACAACATGGTATCATGTCTCTTAATACTTTCATTTCATACACAACAACCTGGCCATCTATGTTAGAGAGTGATTATATGAATGTTAGAAACCGCCAGGACTGAAAACCAGAATTGTTTGATGCAGCAATTTGTCAAATAAAATGTGAAGGGCCATCTCTTACTGATTGACTGACTTAATAAAACTCTCCATGTATGCTGAGAGACTACATCAGTCAAGTCAGTACTAAATTCTTTGAACCATACTTTGTTAAACTATGGTGTGCAGCCAAATATGGTTCATGGCATTATCAAAGATCTGAGAGTGAGTCAGAAAGTCAGCTATGACTTCTTTACCTCTGCATCTCAGTATTTTGACTCATAGATGTTTGAGTTCTGACTTTTATCAACTTTGGTCCATCTCTGGTCTTTAATCAGGCATTTGTGTTTCTGCCAACAGGTCAGATCTCTGTGCCGGAGAAGATTCCCGAGGACACTCTTCTCCTAGATCTCCAAAACAATGATATCACTGAGATCAAGGAGGACGACTTTAAAGGCCTGAACAGGCTTTATGTAAGAGAAAATTCTAATCTGGTTTACACTGCACATAGTAATCAACAACACAAACAGACCACAACATCTGGTATAGCAAGTGAAGAACATCATCAGTTCATCAGATGAAAACAATCTAAGTGAGTAAATATTCTGCAGTCACGTGTCCAATTTAGAGCTTGAGTAATGCTGATGGTATTGTATCAGTCTGAACATGTACTGGGAGTGCCAGTCATTCTCCAAATCTGACCAAATCCAAACCACCAAGGAAATCTTGGCTATGTACCACAGAACAAGAAGTGACTAGTTGAAGAAGAGCCCTGAGAGACTGACTTCTCCGATCTTAAACAGGATGGATACATGGGAAATACATTTTGATGTTACTAAGAATTACGTTAAGTCTACATAGCGAATATACAAAAGCAGCATGTTGGCAGAGCAGCAGCAGCTTCAGTCTTTTGTCTCTTTCTATGCATTATGCATTCAGAAACAGTACTTGTATACATAACCCATGCTTTGGAAGCACTCAGAGCCCAACACACGATCTCTGTTTATAAGGGTTGAAGCATTAAAATACACTATGGGTTTTGTATGCATGGCCTGTGTTAACAGCTGGATTGTTTAAAAAAGAAGAGGATCCGTTTGGAAAGATGTGTGTGAGACGGACAGATGAGAAGTGTTGTAAGAGGCTTTACAGTTCCACTATAAGTCTGTACTTGGGCACAGTGGTGCTTTGAGCTAAATGCTAATGTTGTTATGCTCACAACGACATGTTTAACATGTAACATTTCCACAATCTCCGTTTAGCATACTATCATGCTAACATTTGCTAATTAGCACTAAGACACATAGCGTAGCTTAAGATAATGGGAATGTCATAAGTTTCAGGTGTATTTAGTCTTCAGATGTAGATTAATATGAAATTAGCAAATGCTTTTGTCCAAAGCAGCATAAAACTGAGGTACAGCAAACCACACTGGATCAAGGAAAAAACTGAGAATAAGTGTCTGAAAAGGCACAAGTGTGCAGATCTTTTTAAATGAAACTTGATCAAGTTAGTTTTTCACCTGAGAAGATGGAGAAAGACAGAGACATCTAGACATCTCAGAAAAAGATTATGGCATTTTCGCATTCACCATTTGCTCTACAGCACAATTGTTAATACTTGCAGAGGAAGACATGAGATACAACCACTGAATTAGTAAAACAACAAAATGCCTTGACTGCATTCAGGACATTAAATGAGTCACATTCAGACAATACCATCTTTTAGCCATTAAAGATACCAGATGAGAGGAAACAGTTCAGTAATGTCAGTCTAAATTCAGCCTGCAGTCTTCTGAGATGAAAGTCTGTAAACGAAACTCCCAGTTGAGGAGTAGGGGCAGTAACAGAAGGCCTGTCTTTGATTGAGCTGATTTTCCCAGCTGGGATGGCCTACAAATCTGTTTTATACTGTTCTATATCAAAGCAAACAAACATAACAACTTGTAGACACAATTAGGTGCTAATACAGTGGCTTGTCAACGTGTTGTTCCACTCTTACACCAGCACTGGGAAAGGCAGCAAAACTCAGTTTGAATTGACTAATCTCTCCCACAACAGGGCCTGTTCCTGATCAACAACAAGATCTCCAAGATCCACCCCAGGGCCTTCAGAAACATGGAGCGTCTCAAACTGCTGTACCTCTCCTACAACCTGCTGACTGAGATTCCTGCCAACCTGCCTCCTAATGTAATCGAGCTGCGCTTCCATGAAAACAAGATCAGCAAAATCCAGAAGGATGCATTTAAAGGTCTGAGGAAGCTCCATGTGCTAGGTAAGAACTGGTTCTCTCATTTTTTGTATCAGGTCAGTAATGATCAGTATTAGGGATCGACCAATGATCGGCTTGGCCGATAATATCGGCCGATATTTGGCATTTTTACGATCATCGGCATCGGCCGTTTTTTTCACCGATAACCGATAAAATTAATTAATGTATCTTAAAATGCGCTCCTTCGGCTCTGATGCAGCCGTCTCTGCCTGAAGTCACCACTCTCTTGGTTGTGTAACAATGTCCCGCCCGCATCCCTCACTGATTGGCTACTTGGCACAAGTGAGCCAGTGACAGCCAATCAATCAACACTGAAGCCTCTACATGCAGTGCCACAGACACAGAGGAGAAACAGAGGATTGCTCCGGTGGCTGCTCCAGCAGAAAAGGTAAGGCAGTGTCAGTCGAAGTTTCAAAGCCCTTTGATGAAGTTTTAAAAATACCACAGCCTTGATCAATATTAGTGATAACATTCAGGCCCAGAGTCGACATTTCACCAACCTACTTGTCTAGTCGCATCAAGCATACGACTTTGCAAGATAGGACTAGCATCACTCACGACAAAAAAAACAACAAAAAAACAACAACAAAAAAACAACAAAAAAACAAAAAGTTGTTGAGTTCAAACTTTTCACAATTTCAACACGGGATAGGCTATTTAATGATGGCTCACCGCTACATTATGATTGACACGACCGGCCGCTTTAGAGCTGGGGACAGATGCACAATAATAATAGGAGACCCATACGGTTATCATTACTTTGTGGGAATAATTATTCTCCTAACGTGTCTCAGCCCGTGGGGCGGCTCCTGGTTTGTCAATAAACAACACCCGAGGCCATTATAGTCACTCGTAAAGTCCAGGGAAATGATGGGCCATTTCAATGACTCAAGCAGAGAGCACGAGTATTTTCAATAAATAAATTTACCGTCGCGTCTAGAACCCACGTGTGTAAAGTAGCCTTTATTGTTTGCATCTACAATTGCCAAGTGCCTTAATCTTATGTAACATGACATACAGTTCTAAGCACAATAGTGTACATTTAATGTTCTGAGATTCAGAATACGAATTCATTTCTCTAAATAAATAAATATAATAATAAATAAGGAACTGTAAGTGAAAAACTCTGGTGAGCACTGAAAGTTGTGTCTTTATTTACTCCTGCTATTTTATGTAAAATTTTAATCTGAAAAGTAACTATTATATCTATAAAATGAATGTAGTGATCCAAGGTTCTGGCCACCCTCTTTATTGTTTGGTCTTAA
>JARJLU010017460.1:0-24132 GCA_030272975.1 Sparidentex hasta
AGGCACCAGCCACTTTACAAACTCAAATTGCACTATGTATAAATGTTTCACATGTTTACATATTTAAGACAAAACTGTTCATACTGTAAAATTTTGCCAATACACTATACCCTGATGTTAATACACTATACCCTGATGTTTATACTGTACATTTTTGCTACAATCTCTATTCCCTGATGTCACCTGTATATATTTAAAATATTTAAAATATTTAAAATCTTTATTTTTCATTTTTACTTCTACTTTTCCTTAAACTCATTGTATGGATAGAGAGAAACAGAATTTCAATTCTCTGTATGTCTTGCACATATTGCAGCATTGACAATAAAGCCAACTTTGACTTTGACTTTGAAAAGTATCAACAAGAAATATACTTCAATTTTCAAAAGTACGAGCATTTATTTTACTTTTGTATCTTGAGCTATTTTCAAATACTTTTGATATACTGTTTAAGTGGTTCAGTCTATAACAATGCATCACATTTCGTGAAGTGATTGTACATTTTATGTATAAAATCTTTATCTTACCTTCAGTGGAATAGTTTTGTGGTGTGGTCTTGCTGTTTCACTCAAGTGAAAGGTCTGAATCCTTCCGCTGCAAAGTTACTTGTAACAACAGCTGTCATACAAATGAGGTGGAATAAAAGAATCCCTTTGAAATGTAGAGAAGTAAATCTAAAAGCTGCATAAAAAGAAAGAAGATAGTATCCTATTTCAGATACCTAGTTACATTACACCTCTTGTTTACAGAGGTATGAACCCTGCCAAAATCTGAAATAAACAAAGAAATATACACTACTCAGAATTAGTTAGGGGTACTGGGATATGGGTGCAAATACATATGTGCAAGGATATGGAATAAAAGTCAACATATACACAAAACACAGATATGTCAGAGAAAAAATCTAATGAAACACTAAAATATCCCAATATCCCAGAGTAGTGTCTAACTGGCTCAATATCTGCATAAATATGCCCCAAAATGCACCAAAAATAAAACCGAAATTAAACTAAGCATTAATTATTTTATGAAAAATTAAATCATGTATTGCCCCATTGATACATTTCTTACTCATCCTGATTTGGGCAGGTTCCGTCCTCCACACCTGCTGACAGTGAACTGACAGGCGTTCAGCCACTAGGTCATTGGTTGAGTTGAGTGAAACAGCGCCCCCTGGGGTCTAACGTCAGGCAGCTGTCTGGATGGAGGAGGCCAGGTGAACTGGCGTCGCTCACTTAATTAGCAGTTTAACGTCATGTGATAAGTGTGAACGGTCATGAGGGACTATGAAGAAAAGCCAGCCTAATGCGGCGTCACAAAGCTGAAACCATTCAAGGTTAGCAGTTGTTTAAAACAGAAGACTACAAGAGTTAGCAAGTTTTCCACCATTGCTAATGATATCAGTTGACCGTCAGTTGTTAGCGAGTTAGCTAGCCAGCGTTAGCTGTTAACTAGCTGGTTAGCTGGCAGCGATGGAGGGAAGGATTCCTGGACTTTTGCTGGAAATCACCTTCACCAGATGGGGTAATGTGCCCTGGTAGAAGAGGACAGAGTTGATCACTTCTCTGTGGTGGAGGACTACAGCTCCACTGGGACACTGTGACAGTAACAGCACACTTTGCCTCCATGCCAGATGACGAACTTAGATGGATCAGTGTTTTAACACACCTCCTCTTCTTCTTTTTCTGTCATCTCTGGCTTTCCCACTGTGGTTTTTGTATATTCTGAGCAACAATTGTTGCTGTGGATATAGTGTAAATGCTAAAATGTAACATATCACCTGAATGTAGCCGTTTGTATGCATGCTGTCCATGCAAATTGTCTCAGCACCATGGACAGGGCCTGCCAGGTCTGTGGACAGCCTCGAAACACTGCAGCAGTGTTTCCCTTTAGGTGATAAAATGGAGGTTACGAAGAGGAACTAAATCAGGGGAATTTAATCAAAATGACAGACTGTAAAAGGGCTCACTATCCTAGCAAGGATGGTAGTGTCAAAGCACTAACCAGCCACTCACATTCAGGTAAATCTATCTCAGACCACATTTGGGGAAGCTGTACTATATGGTCCTATTGATTTGGCTTTATTCAATTATCCTCCCTTTGAAAAAATGACAAAGGGATGGCAGGGAGCAGGGTTGTGACCTCTGTAGCTCAGATGTATGGTAGGTAATGTTGGAGTGTAACGTTATCCACAGCCAGTGTTGCTGCACACTCATTTCTGGACCAGGTCAAACTTTGTGGACATCCAGCCAGTAGTTGTGGTTCGGGACCAAAGCAGTAACAACACTGACTGACCAAGTGACAGACAGAGATCGCCACACATCAGTACACTACAGAGGCTGTTGTCAAATATTCCTCAAGCAAACCATCAGTCTTGAAGTATGTGGCATTGATTAAGTACTAACAAAGCAGAAACATAGTCTTAGACTGGGGCTAATCAATGAAGCAGTCACATCACATAGCAGCTGATTTATGGTCTGTGGTTTTTCCATTCCTGCAATGGTCTATTGACTTGTAATTTTTTTGCCAGCAATCAGAGTTCAGTTTGTTTTACATAATATATCCACCACCCTGCAACTGTAATTCATAATTCATGATGTAATAGGTTTTCCGATATGGTCTCACCAGAAGAAAGCCGCCTTAGTGAGACTCAGTGGCAACAACACCACTGTTGTTTTCCCCATGGGAGTTTGAAGTTAATGAATTTAGCAGTAGATCACATTTTCTCAGCAGTAAATGCATTTCTGTTCTTCCTATATATGTTGGGAGTGCGACAACTGGGGGTCCATTGTTCTTGCTGAAACAAAGCGAACACTGCCAGGAAGATAGAGCCAATATCCTTGAAAACCCAGCAGCAGTGTTTCACTTTAGGTGATAAAGTGGAAGTTACGAAGAGGAACTAAAGTACAGTAAATTAATCAAAATGAAACAGAAAGTCATATTTTTCCACAATGATAATTCTACCTATTCAAGTGCAGTAATTATTTAAAAGTGTGTGGGCGTTACACAGTTACTGCTGATTGTAAAACGGCTCACTATTAGAGCAAGGATGGTGGTGTCAACGCACTAACCAGCCTCTCACATTCAATCATAGGATACATCAACCTCAAAACCTCTTAAAAATCTCTCAGAACACATCTGAGGACGCTGTAATATATGCCCCTATAGATCTGGCTTCTATTCAATTATCCTCCCTTTCAAAAAATGACCTATTGTACATCTGTCGCTCAGATGTACGGTAGGTAGTGTTGGAGTGTAATGTTATCCACATCCAGTGATGTGACTGTTCAGTTTCTGAACATGGTATCTGTAGAGGGGGAGCAGATACGTGGCTATGTTTTAACAAGTCTGGTTTGTGTCTAGATGTCACGTTTCATGTCATGTCACATGTGCTATAAGGTTTGACTTAAGGGCTACTGGGGACCAAAACTGTTCTTTCTTACTATAAAAGATAAGTGAGTGATGCTGTATATTTTCTTGTACCAATAAATCCCATCCCGTCAAAAGACTACGATCAACAGAATTGATCTACTACTATTGTCAGTAGCCTAAAGCTTATATACCATATTTCTATGCCATACAGATCTACTGCTCTCAAAAACTATTAAAAACACATCAGAGAGTGTCACTGTTGCACTAGCTGACATTTTCAGTAATAACAAAGAACACAGGCAGTGTAGTTTATTTTGAGTCTGATATAATTGAGCATGATATGGCCAGATCATGTGCAATTCACCCGTCAGCTGTTGCCATGGTGCTATCAACAGGAGAAATACAACGCTGAACTATAGATAATAACCAGTATAAATATCGAACCATTTTTGTCAGCCATAAACCATTACTCAAGCTGAAGAGCCATAGACAGGCTAAGGAACTCAGAAAATACTGTGAAGTAGATGGCTGAAGCATTGTTAGATTTATTCTTTTAATAGTGTTTATTGACAATATTAAAAGTACTGTATGTGTGGACTAGTGTCAGTGTTTCCAAGAGGGGGCTGTGTACTTGAGGATGACATTGGTGATTGGATAATTAGGAATTCAGATTTTATCTTCCTGGGCTGGACACATTTTACCTGGGCAGACTGCTAAAGTAGAGCATCGGTATGGTAAAGGTTTGATTGATAGTAGACAGGAGGAGAGGGGCAACGGCAGATCGTCCATTAGTTAATCAATCTTATATGCCGTTGTTCTCTTGGATAGATAAAGGAAACGAAGGCTAAAACGCTGAAATGGGTCTGTTGAGCCAAAACTTCCACGCCTCTGAAACAGCGTTTGTAACTGAATGAGACATTCTTGCTCCAGAAATCCATAATCATTCGTTCATTTTATGGTTTGCAGAATGATTGAAGACACAAGACAAAATGACCCTCTGCATATAGTTGGTTTTAAGGCAAATTATGCAAGAGATTCACTGAGCGGCTCACTGAATGAATCCAAAGTGCAAGAACAATAAACCCCATTAGAAAGAACAGGATCAACAAATTAATGTTATCATGGACTAATTATCAGTTTATGACCTAAGTGCAAGCTGCAGTTGCCATGTATCTATTTACCTAAATGCATTTTAATTTCACTGTGTGTGTTTGTGCATGTATAGATATAGACAGATTGTTTTTCATTCATTTGCCTCTTGTTAAGTTAATTCACTTGAATTTATTCGTATTATTAACAAAGTGTTATTTGGCTAATGCCTGTAATTTCCACCCTAATTCACTCTTAAAGGCAGTGCTAATGAGAAATGAGAGGGAATTGCAGTGCGGGCAGCTTACGACAGGAAATTAATAGCTTCTACCACGAGTATGCAGGACTGTACAGGTCGATACCGATTTATCGCTTCACTCACAGGGCGGGTCGAGCTTGAGAAGTTTGATTTTGCTGCAGGTATCACTGTATTTTTAAGTTTTATTACTGCAAGTGTTTGCTTCGAAATCATCTGTGGAAAGTCTTCTTGACACAGATGGCTGTTATTCATGACTGCTTGGTAGAAACGCTGTTGGCCTGTCATGCTTTGCAAGGAGAGTGTAAATTAAGCAGCAGCTGTAAGTTAAAGCAGATGCTAATGTGATTCTATAGAGACAAACAGTGAATACGGGGGGGGGGGGGTATTTATTTATTTTATTTATTGAGTTAGTTATCTGTTTATAGTGGCCTTGTCTGTTATTGCTTTACCTAGTTGCTTGAGGGATGATTTTGCACGTAAATGAGGAATAACAATGCTGTTCTTATCTTTTTTTCCTTTTTTTCTGATTAATGACCAATTCATTTAAGTAATATCGACAGATTTGGCCAATTATTCAAAAAGTTGTCAGTTGCGTCTTGGGATTACTCTGTGGTTTAACCTACACCACTATCGTAGTGATATTTTAAAACAAATGCAGACTGGGTGTACTCCAGACTCCAGCTGCTTGATGACAAATGTCAAAAATGATGTTCTGGTGATTTTAACTTGTTTGTTTCACTCTTGAGACAGCCAAAAATCCTCTTCTATTACAATCATGAGTAAGGTTTCTTTCTTGAATCAGAAATCTTTGTACATCCTCGACCCAAAACAAAATAGATTAAGTTTCAATTGTATGGCAATATTTACAGATAGATGGCCACAAGGGCACCAGAAAGAGTGCAGAAAGAGATCCAATTTTAATACTTGAGTGATGGAAATTGCAAACAAGGCTTTTGGAGTGCTTCACATTCTCGCTTTTACAAACAGCCCTCAGGAAGTAGTTGCACAAGTCAAAGCTTCTATGCCATTACCAGGGCTGCTGCTAACAATGATATTTACAATAGATAAGTCTGTCTTTTGGTAATCCTTAGTCCAAGATTGATAACCTTCATTAGGCAAAAAAGCAAAAGTGACGACAGCATAATAAAATCAAAGTGCAAGGAAAAAGCATATAACATGTTCACAGCTCCCCAATGCCAACCGTAATTCTTGGAAGTGTAAGTAAAAGTGTGGGAAGATGACAAACTGCTCTGTCTGAAATGAAGCAGCCACATCCCGACACATAAATTAGCAAATAATTGAGAAAAAAGCAAATAGAAACCAGTCAAGAAGACTAAAAGGTGGGACAACTCCCACACAGATATAAGTAGCCAAACACGACCCCACAAACCGGCTGACGGACTCACACATGCACAGAACCTGTCAAACATGTCAAAACTGCTCAAAGATCCAGAGCAGACAGGGAGGAGATGAGTAAAAGGAACAACATGGTCATTCTTTATGTTGCGGGAACATCTGAGAAATTCAGGAGGATCTTTAATAAACATCATATCCTTCACTTCACAACCTAGCAACACACTAAGGCACACCCAGACATACGCAGAGTAATGTAGCTTATGTTATTCAAAGCAGCCAGGAATGCACAGATTGGTACAATGGAAACACAAAACAACTTGTTCATATACGAATGGCACAACACTGGAGGGCCAACTCCTCAGGTCGAAACTCTGCTGTCCACTTAAATCCTTAACGACTCTGTCAGGACACTCCCACACAGAGATTAAAACCCTGCCAACTCCCCTCCAGTCAGTTAGAACTGAAGAAGCCTCTTGGATGAGAAGTGAAACATCTTCAAGAAACTGAAACAAGTCCAGTTGCCTATGATAGAGCACTAAGATGTACTCAGCACTGCTTATCAGATCACATTTTCATTTCATCCCTCTACCCTAGCATTTCAGATGTATGCCTCATCCATAATATTGGAGTTCTCCTAATGACTGACTATCAGTCATTTGTCATCTTCCCCACAGTGAATGTGAGGCCTGATGTATTGAGCCTACCTAAGCCAATATCAAGAATCACATGATTATTTTATAGAAGTATCTGTAGTATCCTCTGGGGGAACATTCTGTTTAGAGGAGCACAAAACAAGACGTAACAGCAAATTATCAGAAAGCAGGAGTACTTGGTACTGACTACTCCATTAGTGGCATGTTTGGCAACAACAGGCCTTCATCTTCTATTATTTAGTGTCTTCAAGGTTGCTTTCAAACAGCATACATTTTTCAAAGGTTATTCTGAGGCTTTTTAGCAATTATTGGAAAGAAGAGTTGTAGAACGACATCACGTGTGATGATTGTTTCATTGGCCATATTGCATTATTTTATAGTGGAAAACAAGGTTAAAGGTAAAGGGGAAGAGTGTTGGTACAGCCACCTCTTAAAGCACATCTGAATTCTTCCCACTGATTATTGGCCTGGACAATTTATTGTGGCCATTATTCAGCATTTTTTCAACAATCGGTATCTGTTTTTTTTTTTTAGTCCAATTGGCAATAAAATTAATTTAGGAATGCAGAATCCTTTCTCTGTCTGTAGTCACCGCTCTGTGGTATCACTAATGTCTTGTGTACAAAACTGAATCATCTGAAAGTAGAAATACTCAATCAAAATTAGATTCAAGTAGAATACTTGAGTAAACTGTACTCAGTTACATTCCATCACTGGTTATTCTAAACGTTCTAAACTGAGATTTAATTTTTTAGGCTTCAGCTATTGATTATCTGTCTCCTTGGTTACGAATAGTCAGAACACCGTATCAGCCCTGAAAAACCATTTGAGTCGATTCCTATACTGTACCTTAATGTAATATAGATTGTAAGTATTGATTTTTAAAACTATGTAAATAAATATTCTGAGATTTAACCTTGATTACAATCAGTGTCACTCTTTGGTCTTCGACTTTAAGTTTATGTCTGTGATGCAGGAGAGAGTGAGACAGGTAGTACTGATTTGTACCATAAGATTAGGAGAATGGACAAACAAGTGAATACTCAGGACAGATTGCCAGATAATCACCCATGAGGGACAAGAAGTCTGAGCACCATCGAGCGCCTGTGCTCCCTGCATGCAAACAATTCCAAAGAAGAATTCTTTGAAAGGAAATGTGCTCAAACCTTATTTGGTTAATGCAGCTCATACAAATGTACCAAAGTCCACAGTCCATTGCTTGTGTGTGGGAGGTTTGCTTTGACCTCAAGCACAGTGACCATGTACTGAAACAGATGGATGTACAAAGCCATAGTTGAACCTCATCTGCATTTTTAGCCACATGTGAATTCCGAGCGCTGAAGGTTTTTGAGTGGTCGGAGTCTGCTGCCAATTTGTGCCGTCCTACAAGGTCTCTCTCTGAATTAATGTCCTAGTCCCTCACAGTTTTGGTCAGCCAAAAATTGTCTGTTGTCATTCCCATGTCACGGATGGAATTGTATGTTTTAAGGAGGGTTTCCTGAGAAGTCAGGCTCAAGACTTGTTACCCAGAGGGTCACAGTACAACAAGCTTAGAAAATGCGTCCATTTAATCTTATGAATTGTTTTCATTTTTAACATACTAATGCTTAAACCACACATACAGATTTAGTCTTAAATGTGGAATTAGAGTAAAACATTTCAAAATATCACAAAAGTCAACAAAAAATATATGTATATGTAATACACCATATCGTTATGTTGCGTTCCACTGTACTGTATAGAGAGTGTTTGTGAAAAGTGCAGTAAATACAAATTTGTATTTGTCGACTCATTATGTATTTTTTTTAAGTGCCCTTAACTGTGAAATCAGCTGCTGTAGTTTCTTAGGAAGTCCACAGAATTGCCATTTTAAACACTCATTTGAAGTTAGCGTCCATGTTTTTCTGAGCAAATGCATTGGAATACTTTTAGATTTGAAGTTGGAAATACCGACTGGGAAATTCCAATTTCTGACTTGTAACAGAATGCACCATCATCTTCATCATCATCATCATCATCGTCGTCGTCATCATCATCATCATCATAGCCTGCTAATTTACATCCTTGGCAGGTTAAAATACTGTACAGTTCATTATTAGAACATTCTCACACTCTGACAACTGTCTTGAGGTCTTTATGCAGACCATTGTCCAGGTGAAAATCTCTATTGTAACAGACAAATGTAACATGAAAACAGCAAATAGGTTAGGTTTAACAATAGAACTGAGAATGCAGTGCACAGACTTAGTGGCTTGGAGACCATTGTAGGACTTTATTGCCAAAAAGAGAGGTATGGAGTGAGAGGGTGACAATGGAGGGTGGAGCTGGACAGGGAGTGAAGAGAATGGCAGGCAGGCAAGACGAGGGGATAATGTACTGAGCAGTGACTGCGGCTTGCGGAGAGTTGGGCAGGCAGGAGTATAGGAGAATGTAAACACTATACTAAGCCGGCCCTTAGAGGGCCATTACAAAACTGGCTGGAGAAACAAACTGGTCAAGTGTGGCATAATGACCAGGGCTTAACTACAGCTAGGTTGATAAGCTAATGGATGGCAGGTGTTTAAGCAACCAGGCTACATGCAGGTGATCAGTTAGTTAGGCAACCCAGAGGGAGAGAGACGAATGGAAGGGAGGACAGACACCACCAGGGAAGGGGAAAAACACTGCTAAGACAAGGAGGGACTGGAGTTTGAACAAACCAAATGTTCAGTGTGTTGGTATGTGTTGAGTTACATTTTCTATACCGGCATTTATTTCTGTCACAGTACAGCTCTGCTCTGATGACAGTTGGCAGCTTGCTAATTTTTAAGCAATGTTTCAAGGCCCCTAATACAACATTTATCTTTCCTAAATTTGTAATGTTTTCAGACGAGTTTGCCTTGTTAAGAGAGTTTAACACAACTTGGAGCACCAGTACAATCAAACTTTAAAACAGAAAACAGTGAGAGAATCTGCCTGCATTAAGCTCATTGTCCCTAAATTACATTGAAATCCAGTTTGTCTGTCAGTGATTTTCAATACAATAAATAAAAGCGCCTGGATGAGCAACGAAGGAGACTGCTCCTCTTGCTAGCAAAAAAACGATGCACCCTTGCGAGTCACCATTGTTGTTTATGTTTTGGTATTTGCCACTGTTCCCCTTTCCGGTTTTTAACTGTTTTCATTGGTTAAAACAGCCTTCCTGTTTTACCTTACATCCCCACCTATTGCTGTGGCATATGTATTACACGTATATTGCATCACTTGGTGGCGGATTTTACGATTGCGTGTCTGCGGAGTTATTCTCAGTTATTTTCATTACGCCACTCGTGTGGACGTGGAATTTTATTTAACAAAACCTTGGTTGCAAAATAACCTGGTCTTGTGTGGACAGGGCATTAATTTCAAGGTGATATCCAAATCTTTCTGTGTGTTTTACAGCCAGACTATTTAATTTCCTATTATCATGAATGAGGCTGTTTGGCAACAAAATAAAGGGATTGATAACAGCTTTCCAAGACACGTAGACATGCTGAGCCAGTAAGGTCAAATAAAGAATTTTCAAAACATCCACTGTGACTAGAGGTCACAGTGTGGGAGGTTGGTTTTTCTATTCACAGAGATTGGACTTTGGAATCTGGCCTCCCTAATGACTTCAGTCACGTAATACTGTTGTTTTCTCAGCAAGGAATTAACCATATGAATCACGTGAAAGAGTAGACTGTTATTTATTGTTCTTAAGAGGAAAGACGTCTGTAGATTTGGATGATGAGAGTTTTGCGTGTGAAATTTAGAACTGGACATTTTCAAAATTGTCATCACTGCTCCAACTTACGTCCATTTAATAATGACCATTTTACACCATTGGAAGAATCTGATGTAATATTTTGAAACAGAAGGTATAGAAATGAGTCATTCATTAATCTCTTCAAAGAAATGCATTTCCAGGTGGCACTGAGAGAGATGGAAGTAGTGAGGCAACCATGCGAGTAACACACTCTGCTTGATTAACAACTAATGCCAAACTTTCTGTCTGTGTGCTAGTTGACGATTTACAGAAATGTTAGGTGAAAAAATGAAGTGGCCCATCATTTGGAAAGTGCTACTCGACCACTGAGGCTGGGTATTTAAAATGTCCTACTGGATGCATTTTATATGTATTGCTTTCAGAAGGAGAACTTCAAATAGACAGAACTTTGCCAGAGGCACACAACACATTGCATATGAGATAAAACAGCTGGTAAATGGACAGTACTTGATTAATATGGTCACAGAGTCCCTATTCATCACGCTCTGGTGATGGTATAACATTATGCCTGTTGAGTACCAGGCAGCTGATTCTCCCTGATGGTGAGTGACACACTCAGTTCTAAACTCCACTCTGCACTCTCAGTGACATTGACATTGAGTTATATCTGCTGGTGCGCTGAGACCACAGGTAAATAATGCATAGTATGAACAACAAGTCCTCCAAATTATACATCAAAATATGTAATCTATCCATGCCCTCCAGTGCAACAGACATTCGTCCTTTCGGGTTTGGCACCACATTTTACAGGGTGGCATCACTGTATGATGATTAGAGCTATTTTCTTTGGAAATTAGAAACACAATACACTTTTATGGTTAAGGTTTGGATAAGTTTAGACACTGTCACTGACACTGTCACAATAATAACTACTTGGTAAGGCTATGAAACGAAATATTTGTCACAGATAAAAGATAGCATCAACTGTAAGAAATAAGCAGAGCCGTTTGAGCAGAGCAGTTTTAGGCTATTCCACATAAAGATAAACAAAAAAATAAGTTTTTCAACGTTTTCTAAAATGACTAATGCTCTTGAATAGAAATTTTATAACTTCAGGTGAACTTTATTTTATCAATCACTGATATGTGCACTATTTCCATGCCTTGGGCTGGATAGATTCAGTAACTCTCTCTTTGTGTTTGTGTTTGAATTGTCTTCACCTATTCAGGTAAATATACAAGTTTAACTCACCAACGTTTGTGACAGTTGTGTTTTGTTGTTGCAGGGCAACAAAAAGCCAAACAGCTGTAGCATGGCAAGACATCAAGTTCCTGCCAGGTTTGCACAGTTTCACCAGAGTGTTGTTGTTTATTGTGTCCCAAGTTTTCGCTGCTGCTGCTAAAATTGAATTTCCCTCCCGGATAAGTAAATTACTCGTCTATTATTTCAGAGAGGGGAAAATGGATGCTCTTGATCAAAGTTGTTGCCTCGCAGGCAGATTGAAACAAAGGCATTAGATCAAAAAAGCGGCCGTGCTCCAACAACAAACCAATCTTTTACATCATCCCTATTTATTTGCCATTCTCTGCAGTTTTAGCAATCACATGTAAACACATCACTACATAATATTCATTTTAGAGGATTTATTGATCCAATGATATTTTGATATGACAATGATATTTTGATATGACAATAGCAGGTTGAATATACACAGTGAAAAAAATGAATATTAGACAGGCAGGTGAACAGGAGCTTATACAATAGAGCATGGGTATTCATTTAAAATTCAAAGAGGCCCAGTTCGAGAAAAAATTCCTCAAGTGAAGGTCCAGAACCTCATGATGTCTGACTTGCATTATGATTCAGTGCCATATGCAGTAGCCTTTATTGAAGTAGTCTAGTTGTGTAAACATTTGTATATAGTCAACAACTGACTGTCAAATTAAATCAAGTGCAGTTCTGTATTTTCTGTAAGATTTTATATATATTTCAGCAATATTATCAGTTTTCAAATTGAACTACAGGGACTGTAAGTAAGTGCTTCAATAACAAATAAGTGTTCTTTCTAATTACATGTAAAATAAGAGTTGCATCTTGAAATAGAATAGGTGAGAGAAGCGAGCTTCAGCCAGGATTTTGAATCCTCATACACGTGTGTATGTAGGTGTTCAGTGTGAGCCTGGAAACAATATTGTGTTCGAATAATGTTAAAAGTGGAGAAGGCTGCTCTATCTTTGGTGCCCTTAATTTGGATTTGAGTGGGTAGGTTTTCTTAAAAGACTTGTGCTTCATCTCACAGAGGCACTTCGCATTGCTGCCTTTGATAATCAGCAGTGTTATAGAACATATGAGACATACTGATTTTAAACTGCCCATGAGAAGAATAAACATGTTGGAGTCCATTATCGATTAAAAGCTCTGTTTTTGTTATCCACTTCCCACTTTTAAGAGCACAGCATGTGAGATACCTGTTCTCTGGCTCAAACTTCCTCTGACAGGTGTCTGTGTGTATTTTTTTGCTCCCTCAAGTCGCCCCATTCGTCAGAATGTGCTGATTTGATTGGCTACTCTATAGTTACTTTGTTGTCTGTGCCAGGACCACGGTCTGCCACTTGGTGACTTCTGAGATAGAGGATCTGAAATGCTTGATAAAGGAAGTCGGGGACACTGAAGGTTGATCTAATCTTGCTCGTCGCTTGTCCCTCTTCTTTTTGTGGGTGTTGTTTTCATATGCTGACCAACAGTCAACCTCAGCATTAACTGAAAACTATACAACTCATTCTCACAGGAAGAAAACCGACAATTTCCTCCTAATGGTTTCTATCTGTACATCTATACAATAAAGTCTGTGCATCTTGCTTTCCTTTATATCCGCCCCACACTCTGCAAATGGTTGTTTAACAAACATTTTCCCCTAAAGAATTCCCGACCACGCCCTTGAGTCCAAGATATCACAATCTAATCTCAAGCCTCAAAGTTATGTCTTTGTCTGGCAGTCTGCAGCGAAGTTAGAAGCCCAGTTGTGTTATTACATTTCCTCCTGCCAAGAGGGTGTAATGGCTCCCAAGAGCATTTATTCTTGAAATTACCTCTGCTGCTATTAAAGCAAGAGCATAGTACTCCAACTCATTTTATAGACGGATTGTGTGATCGAATTTTAAATGTGAGTCTCGTTTATTAGAGAGCTGGCTTGACCATGCAGGTCATGTGTTCCATTTCAGAAACGCTAAAATCTCAAGTATTTGGTCAAATTCCTTCTGATCAACTGGCATTATTATCCTACAAGCAGTCAAACTTAATAGTTTGAAGGCTGAACTGATTACCCAGGTATGATGACTAACTTCGTATTTACCAGAACTTTTAATGAAGGTTTTGAGCAATGTGTTCAGCCTAATATCATGAGGCTATAAGATGCACAAAATGATTTCCTGCAAAAGATTGAATACGTTACGCAAGACGCCTTTTTGTCGATAGAGACGACAAGGAACTATTTTATTGCCACGTAGCAAGAAAGACTCAATATATCTGTCTACAGTTGACAGGAGCATTGATCAAAACCAATGACTCAGCAATTATTTCACAGTGTGCTGCGGCTCCTCGCCTGCAGGACATTTTCCAGTCTGTGGTCTCTTATTGAACCTGCAGAACTGCTCAACCAGGAGGGATGTTAATGTAGTGTGAGTGACTGTGTTGTAAGACCTTGTATTTGTAATATATTGAATATACAATATAACACAATCAAGTTTAATAACACCACAAGCTACAGCCTCAGAATTGACCAGAGTTGAATCAACACATCCCCAACACAGTCGAAACAACATCATTATAAAGGACTCAGTGCTCTTTAAACAAGGGAGTGTCAACATTGACTGAATGATGCTCATTTTTTCAACTTTGCAAAACATAAATCATGCAGTGACTGATCAGGTGTGCAGCGTTTATTCACTCAGCTACTTTCCTCACTTTGTTTTGTAAGAATGAGTACAACGCCATGAATGCCTTGACATGCCTGCCAACACTAGGCTGTGATAAAGAGGGAGATTTACAGGGATGTGAGAGTAAATTCACTCTCAGTAAAGTTTAAAAAAATGTGTCAAATAAAATGTACAAAAATTGAAAACTGAAAATTTCCCATCGCAAAAGTAGCAACACTACAGTCTACAAAGTGGTGGCGAAGAAGGAGCAAGTGAGGCAGGCGGTATATTTCAATAAAGGGGAAAGTCAAGTGGACAACAATCACATGTCACTGTTGAAAAGTGAATGTCATGATGTGATATTATGGTTTTGGTTAGGTCTCGGCACAAAAGTTACTCGGTTAGCTAAAGGAAATGGGCCTGGTTTGGATTATTATCAGTGCTTGATTTAAGTTAATGCAACAGTGTAGTTCTGGTAAAATGACACCAAGATTAGAGGAACGTCGTCATCATGTATGTAATAATACACACGTGGTCAACAAGTTGACTTGCGAACTTTGTTGCCCCCATTCTCCCTTTTACTCCGCAAGAAAAGCATGAAAGCCTCAAGTGCCCCTTTAATAAAATGCATTTCTGCTGATAGTTACCTACATTACTATGAAAACATCAACCTATATGACCTCATTATTATCAGGTTATTACCCAGTTTTTTATCATCTTGTTGCACTGATCAGGCCATTTTTTAGCAGTTAACCGTATTGTGAGCATAATGTTACTAAATAGTTTGGCCTTGTTGCCACAGTTCAATGTGTTCACCATTATTAGCCCTTCTGTTTATCTCCTTTATACCCTGTTACATCAGTGTCAGTTTGATATGACCCAGTTGTAGATTTCCAATGTTCAGTTAGGTGCATTTGCCTCCCCTCACTTGAATTCACCAAAAATAGCTTTCCTTTGGTGGTTTTCTGATATTCCTCTGTGTTTTTGTTCAGCTTCTTATTTCCAGTTGATCTGTAATCAGTCCCTTTGTCTTGATGATTGTATCAGAGTTATTTGTAAAACTAGTTGTTTACAGCACCGGTCATTCATGTAGTTCATGAACCTGAATTATACGGCTTAATTCTGCCAAAACACAACTATCAAACTGTGGCTGAAGAGCACTATTATGTGAAGATTACTGTTTTGTAGTAGTGAAATTAGTGAAATTTAGTAGAGTGTGTGACAGAGGTGATGCCTTGTCTTCTGTAGCACTGGAGTGGAGCTAATGGAGATGAGAAACTGGAAACAATTTTATCCATCCATCCATCCATCCATCTTCTTCCGCTTATCCGATACCGGGTCGCGGAGGCAGCTGTCTGAGCAGGGACACCCAGACTTCCCTCACCCCGGACACTTCCTCCAGCTCTTCTGGGAGGATCCCAAGGCGTTCCCAGGCCAGTTGGGCGACATAGTCGCTCCAGTGTGTCCTGGGTCTTCCCGGGGGTCTCCTCCCAGTGGGACATGCCAGGAGCACCTCCCGAGGAAGGCGAATTTTAATTTTTGTAAATGTATATTTTGTCTTTTTCATCCACTAAACTTTTTATCCATGCTAAAATTGTTTCTTTCAGTTTAAACTCAACTGAGTTGATTTAATTGAATCATTCATCTTGCAGTTATCTAACGGCTTCATTAATTTTATCTATATAACCACAAACACAAAATAACATTTGTTTTCAGCTTTCACATTATTATGATACATTTCTAAAGTCTTCTTAAAAAACTACATACACTGTATATTATTTATTTGCTTGGGGTTCAAGATATCTGACGAATTTGATCTGATGGTTGATGAATTTACTTTTTATCATTTGTATTTAAATTGAGGATTTTTCTATTTTTTAGGTTGATAACCTCATATGATATGACAAGAGACATCTTCAGCTTCATTGTAAAGCATCAGTAGGTGCTTTGAATGTAGTCATATTCCCTCCTATCTAAATTCCTATTAGATCCATTGTCAGTGCCCAGTACAAGCACCAAACAAAGCAGTGACAGACACTAAAGCTCGACAGACAGAAACAGGAATTTCTTTAATTCCTTCAGACACTTCAGATTTAAAAAATAGCACTGTACTGTCATCAGTGTTTGACTTAAAACAGCAATGAGTAGTTTGCATCAAAGATGTGATGTATCAAAATGTATTAAACAAAAACATCTCCAACATTACCCCAACAGGCCTGTTCTAGTCTTTTCTATTTTCCTTTTAAAAAGCCTCTCCCTTGTCGTCTTTTTCCTGTTAACAGAAAAGTTTATTAATTTATCATCGTCACATCATCAGTTCAATAGATATAAAAGCCACATATCAAAACCTTAATTTCCTTTTAGTTCAAAGATCTGATGTAGTGTCCCGATAAAAACAGAGGGAGTCGGGGAGCTTCCCACAGCCAAACGAAAATAATCGTGCGCCTCATAATTTTAGATAGTGGTATTTTGTAAGCCTGGCGGAGATGCATTACTGCTGGGGAAAAGTGATTTATCAATGGAAAGAATAATAAACCTTTACTGGCATGCTCTTTCTTTTGTCCTTTTGCAGATGGAAGACTCAAGTGAAGGAGTGTTAATTTATTGTTTTCACCTCATTTAAAGAGCTATTCTTTAATGCGCCACCACATCTGAGAAGCAAGTGAAGCATTCATCAGGATACAGTGAGATACTTTTACAGTCCTATGCTGCAGGCTTGTTGTTCCCCGTCTGAAAGAATATAGATGTATAGTAGATTTCCAGCCATTAACCAGTTTACAGTGATTGATGTAGTCTGGCCATGTGGACAAAATATAGAATTCAGAACATGCAGCTCAAGGTTATATAGGCCAGGCTTTTGAAAGGATGCAGCTGCTGCTTAGCATGGTACTGTGAAATAAAGAGAGCAACCTGGTTCGGCTCGTGACTGGACTTCTAAACTTCAGTGT
This sequence comes from Sparidentex hasta, assembly GCA_030272975.1. Classification (NCBI taxonomy): domain Eukaryota; kingdom Metazoa; phylum Chordata; class Actinopteri; order Spariformes; family Sparidae; genus Sparidentex; species Sparidentex hasta. The sequence continues at coordinate 17,319 of JARJLU010017460.1, forward strand.
GTTTTTCTATGTCCTCTGATGGAATATTGACTTTGTTGAAGGGTCTGAACAAGAAGTAAATTTGACAAAGTTTGTGAAAAGAAAAGAAAAAAGAGTAAGAAGTGTGGCCATCTCATCCACATTTCACAGCCATGTATTGTTTTATTTTCCTCTATCATAAAAGTTTCACAGCTAGTCTACACCATGTCTCAGTGAAAGAACCCCTAATCCAATTACTCCTTCTGAATTTAAAGCTCTTAAGCACAGTTTGAATAGTGTCTGGATGTCTCAGTGGGGCCCTGAGTGATCAGAAGGCTTGGAATACATTAGCTCGATATTATAGCGAAATAGATGAGAATGCATTTTCAGTCTGCAGTAACTCTTTCAGGATGATAGCCAAATGGCACGGAGCCGTTTTGTCTGCCACAGTCACCTTGAAGCGTTCCCTTATTCAAAACCATCTGGATGAGCCCCGACTATCGGTACACAGTACAGATTTGCCGTGGGATGAGCTTGATGGACAGATGTATGGCCAAGGAGAAATAACACAGATTTTGTTCCTCTTTGTTCCGCTCCTCCTTGTCTTGATATCAACTGATGCTGGCATAAATGGCCTCACACAGAGTATGTTTTAGTCTGGCCTGTAGTTGTCTCGTAAAAGTTATTTTACTACTTTTTATTTTTTACTGTTAGTTGATAGCCATGAAATGTCTCAACAGCCTGATAAATTGCCATACAAGTTAACAAGTATTCAGATTATATATCCTATGAATGTGTGACTTTTAATGATCCCTCAACTTTCCCTCAATGTATCTGTAAGTACAAGCAATAAATGATTGCCATGACATTTTGTAGTCCTCATTCAGTGTCCCCAGGGGATGAATTGGTAAAAAAAAAATCCCTGGTCTTTTGTTCACTTTCATTTCCAGGTTGTTGTTTATCCATTATTTTGTCCATTATTATTTGTTTATCCATTATTTTGCTTTATGAAGATATTCTGATAAATACATATGATATGTGATATGCTTGTGCTTTGTTCATTAGCAAATGTTAGCCTATTTGCACAATAAGATGAAGAAGAAACGCTACGCCTGCTAAACATCAACATGCTAGAATTAGCTTAAGGGGCATTTTAACCAAAAACTCAGTTTAGTAGTTTTTATTGTCGACTGGAGTCTATTTTTACTGAAACTGTAACAACATAAGGCATCTGGTTCAGAAGCTGTTCAGAGAGTTCAAGAATTGAAGAGGGTTGGCAGCAGTTTTACCAGGAGCCTTTTTATTTTTTATTTGCCACTTTTTCATGTCTGACAGACTATAAAAGAAAAGGAAAAAATTCTCCCACTTCACTCGTCAGCAGGGGCGGCTGGCTGCGTAAATTCCTTTAATCCTTCCCCAAAGCAGGTGAGATACTCAGGAGAGAAATGGAGTAGAAAAGCTTCTGTTACAGCCCACCATGTTGTCAGGTCAATGGCCCTTTGAAAAGGCCAGGCGACTGAAGTTCCCTGCAGCTTGTTATCTCTTCATGCTCAGTGAGCACTGGTGGACATTGAGTGAAGCCAAAGAGCCAAGAAGCTGTCAGCGAGGGTCAGCTGTGACACAAAACAGATACATAAGTCACTCCTGTGGTTCAGCTCCAAAGCAGCTTTTTTAAGCCAGTGTCACACACAGTGTTTAAAGTCTGTTTCAGTGTAACATTACGGCAAATGTCGCTCATAACTGTTACAACATGTGTGACTCTCCAGGGAAAAAAGGATGATTACACAACTACCTAAGTTACAAAAGATACAGGACTTCTTAGAAATAATGCGTACAAGATTAATTGAAGGATATACAGAAACACAAATAGAAGGAAGGGGGCATATTGAAGAACAAAACACCACAGAGATGGACTACTGAGGGAGAACAGTTCAAGACTAGAATAAAACATGTAGAGCAAAAGAAAATATAATGACTCTGACTCAGTACCCAAACACAGAGGAGGTCACTCACCTCTAATTTACTGTATTTAACATAAGCAAAACATGGCATGGGCATGTTTGTATCATAACCACTTGGTACCTGGACATCTCTGTTTTCTGTCACAGCTAGTTCTCGGGAAGAACATCAAAAATAGATAGAGTAAAGTGTATTTGGTATAATTACACAAAGAGGGTAATTTCAAAGAACAGGCTAGTTCAGTTTTTGTCCCAAAATTTCCCAGTAACCATGACTGCCTGAATGAACCAGGGTCAGGACCTTGGACAGCTCCCTCTTTGCTGATGGGAGCAGGGTCAGATGCAAAGAAAAGATAAGTGATTCAGATTTTTCTAGAGGCTGTTTGCATGCTCTGGACATAATTTTAGTTTCAAACATTCTCGCTGAGATTGCTGTCTAATTAATGGCCAGATGATTCTGTTACAAATTGTAGGTATAGTTGGACCCAGAAGTGGAAAACAAGGCAGGGAGTAGTGTAGCAAGGAAATGTATTGAACCTTCACAGGGAGTATGCAGGTGTGAGAAGTGACAGGCTCTGGCCAGAGAATCCGCAGGAGAAGAAGAGATGGAGAGGTTGCTCACGGTGGCACCGATGGAAAGCGTGGAGTGAGGAGCTCAGGGGAACTCAGGGCAAAGTTGTTGGCTGCAGAGGTGCTGAAGGCTGGGTAATTGGAAACAGAGCTGCTGGTAAATGAAACAAGACCACTGACAGCAAAAGAGCAAACCGTATGGTATAATCCACAGGGGCAAAACACGAGAAAACAATCACAGAGATTAGCACGAGCAGGGGCCAGGTACCACCCAGTGCTGAAGAAATTACCTGGTAGCATGTAGAGTGAAGACCAGGGCTTTTCAGCAATATGATGCAGGTGTGTGCGTGTCAGCAGCTTTGGTGAGAGGAAACCCAGCCCAGCCTGTCAGTGCACCTCAGCGAGTACAATAATCATAGAAAAAAAAAACACCACGGTAAATGGCAATTGTATGGACCCAGTGGCAACCTGAACATTGTCATTCCATATATTCAATTCAATATATTATAACGACTCGGCATTACAGACTGTTATGTAATTTCGCTATACATTTTTGAGGATAATCCAAGGTGTATTATGTGTCTCTCACTGTAGCAGTGATGCTGATAGATATTGTGTACAGTTATTAAAATACGAACTTCTTGCTCCAGGAAAGAACAAGGAACAGCTCTGGCTTCTACCCTCATGAAGAAACGACCAGGCCTGCAGAGCTGGAATATCCTGCCCTATCAAGCATTGAACCGAGTGACAGTCTCAAGTAAGTCTAAAGTGGCTGAAGATCTCAGTCAGTTGTACTTTGTTAACCATGTGTCCTGTTAAAACTAAGTGGTTGGCTGATTAACATATTTTTCCCTGCATTCCATGTTTCTGCTACATGACAATACAAAATCATTAGTTTTGTACACGATTCAAGATTGCGGGGCGCTAAACTCGAAGTTAGCCAGCTCAGTTGGTGATCTAGGTTTTCATAGTCAGGAAGACGAGCTTCTAAACACACACTGAGCTGCTTTCGTAGGAATGAGCTGGGCTCCACCTCCAACACCTTCCTTCTTTACACGCCACCACTGGATGTTGGTAATACGGCATTTCTTTGTGCAGTGGAATTTAGCCCGTTGACATTACCTTGTCAGTGGTCACATCAGAGAGTTAGGATTAACAGTGAGGACAACTACTCCCACTCCCCACACTATTGACATCCTCCAAGAGTCATAAATTGCATGTGTGTGTAACTGCCATCTTATTTTTTAAGTAACCATTAATCAGATTCTTTACAGTGCAGCTTTTGTTTATGTTTATCAGCAGCTGTGATCATTCACTGCAGATGTTTAACTTTAGTCGTGATTAGCTAATTAATTCTCCGTGCCTCCCACAGACTTATATAATAACTCTAATTAAGATAATTACACTGACAACATTTTCCTAGAACTCAAAGCTTAATTCAAGACATTTCAATACAATCTCTTCAGCACATTGTTTGACATTTGAGCAGTTATCCTCTTATCCTCTTATCCTCCACCTCCATGGGTCACGCCTCATTCTGCCACTTAACAGCACATTTAGAAAGGATTACGCATCAACAGTAATTAAAAAAATAAATAAAAAACAATAAAAAACATCTATTACTAACATTCACTCACAGAATAAAACCTCTGAAAGAACAGTTATCTTGTTGATTATTTAATGATCACAGTTGATGCTTGGACTACTTTGGTATCATTACGCTGTAGTCTACTGAGGTGGACAATGTTACTGAGGAGTGCAATTAGGCATCTTAAGTCAATATTGAGTGAACCTGCAGAACATCTTGGCAGCCAGTGTAGTTTAAATAAAATGCTGTGATAGCTAACTGTGCTTATTTTCTGGAGCCAGTAGGAGTTCAAGTGTATCGCTTTAAGAGCTCAATTCAAGAAGGCGGATGTTTGCCAACATGGGGGCTTGAACCCTGCTCCTCTTAGTGAAGGATTGTTAAATTACTTTCCTCCCCTCCCTGCTGTCACGGAGGAATGTTGGCAATTGTTCAAATAGTGAATTACTACCCTGCACAGCTTCTGAGAGCACCTTGGAGCTTGCATGAAATGTGGAATGGAAAAAATCTGAAATCTAATGCTGTCTGCATTTACTGTAAGAGCCTCAGCCACGAGGAGGAGAAACACGGGGACGGGCTGTCTAAATTGAAATGTAACTAGATAGGCCGATGTGTGTGACAGCGCAGATGGAGAGTGACAGGTCAGAGAAAACAGCTGTGTAAACATGATAACTCAACACTCTTTCAGAGGAACAAATGGTTTGTCATAATTTTGCTGTGAGCACCATTTTTGGTTCTAACCTTCATACAGCAGAGGAGGATGCTCGTTATTTAAAACATCTGAGTTCAAGTCCCCGTGTAGTGCATCAGCTGTTTATAGGCCTCACAGTCGCTGGCTCATTTCCTTTTTCCTGTTCCTGAAGCTCCCTCCAACACCCTACCCTCCTCCTTCTGTGGTGTTTTTGGTTTTGTTGATTTAACTAAGATTTATGTTCATATGATATGAGGGCTTTTATCTCAGATTCTTTGACAACTCCCCAAAACAAGAGTGACTTTCTTCCAAACTGTAAAACAGTTTTCTGTACACTACTTACAATGTTTGTTTGCAACAACTTCCAGGTAATAAAAAAACCCCTGCATCATGCACTAGTTTACACACAGTATAATTATCTTTTCTCATTGTTTCAATGTGAATAAGTCTAAATTATCAAAAATAAAATAAATACATGCTTTTATATATATATATATATACATGCTAGTCAGTGATGTCAGTGATGTGTAATCTTTCTCTTAGTAAACACTCAACATTATAACAAAGTTACATTCAAACAACCTGCTCCTTTCCCAGTTCCCTGACAGAAACACTGATATCAGTTGGATCTGATATCTGAGGGGAGGAATAAAGAGAATATCTTTTGTAGGTATCAACAAAGGATCATGTAATCATTATTCTTTCATGAGACACCGTGTACAGACCTCCTTTCTCAGAATAGCAGCTACAAACCAGTCAGAGCTGCCCAGAACACGCTGGCTTCGGTCTGACATAAATCTCTGCCTGAAGACGGTAAATGAGCAGAAGTTGTTTGGCAGAGAGGAAGTGTTACTCATTCACTTCTCAAGCCAGGATGGGGATTGAAATCATCAATAATCTGGAAGCTGACACACTTCTGTGACCCTTGAGTACATATGTGGGACTGGACAAAAAAATGAAAACTAAACAGCTGTTCAATCTGTGTATTTCATTCTCAGTCACAGAAGAATGTTGATCTCCGGGCAGATGGTTCAATAAAGTAATCAAACAATTTTACTGCCGTGTACAGATTTTATGAGTCCAGACCTTTCGCTGGACACAAAAATTTCTGCATGCCACAAATGCCCTGATGTCACAAAGTGACGGGCTGCTTTCTAATTGCCACACAGGGAGAGAAGTCATGGTTCACAGCCAGCAGCATCCTGGCTTAGACTCACTGCTTGTTAGCTAATCTGTTTGGGTAAGCGACTGAAAGAGAAGTACTCTGTCGTGCTGTGGTCTCTATGGAAATCCTCCCAGAGAATTATCTTCTGTGCACACCCGTGGTGCTTCTGACAAAAACAGCTGCAACCCGCAGTTAATGCTATTTCCCCTCATTTGCAGCATGTTCTTTTTGTGATTGCCCTGAATGGATCATTGTTGGTGAAAGTGGATTCCTTATCTTCAGATCAAGCTGCAGCATCTGCAGCTCTTTCAGCAGTCTGGAAAAGTCTGTCAACAGGGAATGTTAGACAGTTTCAAGATGGGGCTGATATTCCCCAGAGCAGGAAAATTACACAGTGAATGTTCCCTTTTTACTGCAATAAGATAAGCACTATCGTTGTCGCACCATTTACTGACATTCATCAACACAGTCACTCGAAACTAACCTACAGTCAGCTTACCTGACTGGGGCTTTAACTGAGGATGTTTGTACTTTGTTGGACTTGAGCCCTGCGTAGCAACTCTGTTTGCCCTGGCAACAAATGTTATGAAGACGCTGTTCAGCCTGCGAGATGCTGAATGCTTTGCAGCTCGTCCAAGCACACAGATGTGTGCTGGCTTTTCACATGGAGTTGGGATTTAATGGAGCAGCTACAGTGATAAATCAATAAAGGTTGGTATAGAAACTATGCAGCCAAGTTGTAATAAAAGGGCCGTTGCACATCAAAGTTAACCGCCGTGCTGAACAGAGGCCAGGGTTGGTTTTTGATTACAGCCGTTAGGTATAAGGCTGTTAGTGACTCATGTGTTTCAGTAAATCATAAACCAATTACATTAAAACAGACGGCC
>JARJLU010017461.1:0-11525 GCA_030272975.1 Sparidentex hasta
ACATTCACCCTCTCCACCAGGTGCTAAACTCACACAGCAGCACCTTCAGCAGCAGACTCATCCCACCCCGATCTAACACGGAACGCCTGAGGAAGTCGTTTCTCCCTCAGGCCATCAGACTGTTTAATGCATCCACATCTGGTCTCAGGAGGGACAGTGGAGACACTGTCACCTGAGCCAAATCAAATCAATATCATTCCCTATCACTTCCATCACTTATTGAGTGTGCACTGGACTTGTCACTTTATTCAATCTTATTGTGTACTTTTTATTTCAGTTTTATGCTGCTCACTGTTGGTTTACATTCTGTGTACTTAGTAACTTGTTTATTTTGTTTATTTATTACTTTACTATTATTTATTACTTTGGTATTCCTTTCTCACTTTGTTTTACTACTGTTGCACAACAATTTCCCTCGGGATAAATAAAGTTTTCTTGAATCTTGAATCTTGAATCTTGAATGCTAAATTGATATGGGGAGGTGACTGGAATTGCATTAATGATCCCATAAATGACTGTCACCCACAAAGACCTTTAAGAAGCCCATGTGGAGAGTTTAACGACCTATGTTTACAATTAAACTCTTATGATATATGAAGATTAAGGTACCCGTCTCAAATCCAGTTCACTTGGAATAACAAAGATTTATCAAAGAGATCAGGATTGACTTTTGGCCTACTTCAAATGATTTAATAGTTAAAGTAAAGGAAACCAAAATAGAACCTTCAATACTCACGGATCACAAAATTGTTTCTCTGACATTGTATAGTCTTTCAAAGAAAAAGTCATAGAAATCATACATGATAATTGGAAGAAAACTCAAGAGGAGAAAATATATGGCAAACACTGGGAATATACAAAATTCTTGATTTGTAACATGGCAATTAAAAGGGGAAAGGAATTGGCTAAGGAAAAAATAATTAAACGAGAGAAAATTTTAAAGGATATCATTTCTATTTATGAAAATAACACACTCTCTCAGATTGAAATCAATAGGCTAGCTGAGCTACAATCTGATTTGGACAATATGTATCAAAATATGGCACGTGGTGCATTTATCCGTTCCAGATGGAAATGGATGGAACATGGTGAAAAAAAACACCAAATATTTTCACAATCTAGAAAAAAGAAATGCTTCTGTGAATAACATGTATAAACTCAAAGTTGATCAGCAGATCTCTGAAAACCCTCAAAAATTATACGTTTTATAAAAACTTATATTCTGAACCAAATGATTGATCTGAACCTATTGCTTGTATTTTGATAACTTTTTAAACATACACTGTACCTCCCCAAAATACTTTAAAGCCTTGTTGAAAGAAGCCTGTATTTATTGCTGTTATATTACACTGTTTTATCTCTCTGACAACTTAATGCTTGTTGTAATTTCTTTTGCATCAGGCCTGTATGGTTAATATGGAAACAACAGGACTGAATAAAATGATGTTGCTTTTAATCAATCTTGTAAGATATTGTTTTATTCACTTTTTCTGTTTCTCTCTCTCTCTCTCTCTGGCACACACACACTGTTGGTGGGTCAAAAGAGGCAGCTCACATTCAAATGTAATAGTTTGCTAAGCTCTGTCCCAAATAAAAACAGTATTGGTAACATAAAGTTTATTCAAGAAATATACTGACATTAAGTTACGGACCCTTTTATGTTTCTAGTCACTGTTCATCTTTGTGCTAGCCAGTGTGAAAGGGGCGTAATGGATCACCTGGTTATCTTTTTCAAGTTTTTATCTCTGACTATTTTCTCTCTTAAAGTGAAAATCTCGCCAAAATGCAACCTAGGCTTTATTTGTGAATGTATATGAGTCAAACCATTGTAGCAGTAGCTTCTTCCTCTTGCTGTAATCACGATAGCCCATCAACCCACGCACTCGGGGATCGACACGTCTGGGTAGAGTGTATGTGGTTTGGTTGAGCTATGTGTAGAGATCCCGGTGATACTACGAGGAAAGTTTCAGGTTGTGTTGAGCCTTCTTAGTGTTTTAAAAATAGCAATTTTGATGCTAGCATAAAAGTACCCCATGCACTCCCATTGAAATCGAGTTTGAGCCAAAAACAGAAATACCGTCAATCTTAAAAGTCCTTCTTTCATCATAATTATGCTTTTACACAAAGGTTTTGACTCATATACATTAACAAAAGTTAAAGCCTAGGTTGCATTTTGGCAAGAGTTTCACTTTAACGTTTCACGTCTTGGCCAAATTATATGTGATTAATTAACCCAACTGCTACATTGATGATAACCAGCTGGATGCCCCGGTAAATGCAGATAATCATTCCAAAAATGATGAAATTGAAATTAAGTTTTGTATTCTGTGTACAACACGTTGTCAAGAAAGTTGTCCTGCTCCTACACACACACACACACACACACACACATACACACAGACTGTGGAACCATCTGTGCCTATGATGACACATATCCCAGCAGTTGCACATGATCAACACAGACACAGTTGCAGGTCTGGCATACAGTCTCAGGCTGTAGCTCTGTAGCTAGCTCATGGACTGTTTTGGTCATACTGCTTCCTGTGATACTAAGGATAAAACTCAACACACAACACTGACTCTTCTTTCTGCAAGCATACTGATGACAATCAGCAGAACAAAGCACTGAGCTATTTTCATGCAGACACCCCAACTCTTCAGCAAGAAAGAGACAGAAAGCTCTGTGGACAGACAGGAAGAGGAGGTCATCAGAGGAACGAGGCAAGGAGAGAGAGAGACAAAGAGAGATAGAGTAGAAACAATAGAACAACAAGAACTAGAAAATTCCCGCGAGAGTGGTGCTGTGCGCTTTGGCCCATCACAAAAAGCTATGAAAGCTACAAAAAAGTTGAATCCCATGTTCATAATTTGGACTTGTATCTACATTTTAAAGTTTGAATGGTGTGCCTAGGTCAAAATATGCCAGAGATGTCAATTTTTAAAATCTTTTTCCTCATCTTTTTACCTGGTCTTATTCACTTTAAATGGGATTTATTTCTTAAAAAAAAAAAAAAAAAAAAAAAAAACTAAACTCATGTCTATGAAGAAAAGTAGAAGCACATCAAGTGTTTGACTGAGATGCACTTTTTAATGTATAATTTGTCTGCGTGCGCTCAAAGGTGAAGTAGAAATTAAGTGCCAAAAGCTTTATTATGGAAAAATAGAGAGAGGCTACAGAGACAGACAGAGAGAGGGAGACAGATAGATAGAGAGAGAGAGAGAGAGAGAGACAGAGAGACAGAGAGAGAGAGACAGGCAGAGCAGCCTCTCCACTCTCTGCTCCCTCACTGGACCTGAGCACCTGCTCTTAACTGACACTCACAGCTGCTCGGATGTCTTGTTAATAGCCAACTTGGGGACGTCAAACTACTGCTATTTATTCAAAAACCAAACATGAAATCAGCAATTTTTTTCACCATCAATTGAGAAAGGCCTTATAGAACATAGTGATCAATTTTTGTGGTCCTAGTTTCAAAAATATGTTATTTGGAGCAAGTTAATAAAACGGACAGTTTCTGCTTTTCTCCAATAATCCTCTTCCTGATTTACATTAGAGTGGATGGAGCAGTTGGGAGCTACTCCTGTCGATTACAGGCAGATAATTCAGAAACTGTGAATCCTACTGATAGACACATTGTGAGAAGAAGACAAGTGTGGCAACAGCTTTGGACAATATCATGTCAATATCAATATCAATATCATGTGTTGTATATGTTGTAGAGTGAAATTTGTGGCTGGGAACGTCACGTAAAGAGAACATTTCTGGAAGTTCTTTTTTAATCTCTCCTGCTCTGACAACGACCTACTGTGCTGGCTCGAACATTCCACCACACACAATCACTGAAAACTCTGAATTTTTCCAAAATCACTCACAATCATTAAAGGGTCACTGATCAAAAACTACACGTTGTGAAAAACTAACATTCTGGAGAACTATGAAATAGCATACACACATTTTGAAGTATTATTTGTTTTTGTGCGCTCAACGGTGTGGGGTGAGTTAGCGACCAAAAAAAGGGACAGAGGATGAATAATAAGAAGATGACGCGCAAGCTATAACAATAGTGGGCTGTGGAGCACAGCACCACTAATTACCCTTTTCTCTCAAACCCAAACATAATGGGCATAACAGTGTAATTTGTTGTGAGTGTGGTGTCAGTAAGGAAGGTAGTACTCTCTGGGTACCTTGAATGTCGAAACAAAACATAGCAAACTGCCTACTGTTGTTGAGATATTTCAGACCAACGGACCAACAGCACCATCTAAATCCACAGGCAGGGCCGTTGCTGTGTCATCAGTTTATCTGCAGTCCTTGCAGGAATATGGATGGTGCAATCACAAGAATGCAGTCAGTCCTTGCGTTACACAATGTCTCAGCAGAAATCACTCAAACTGGTAGGATATTAGAATAATAATTTCCTTTTTTTTTCAAGTTGTCATTAGGGGTCAAGAAAGTAATTTACACAAATAGAAGTCTAACAAAAAGTGTTTGTGAACTGTGTCTTCATTTGATTGAATTTTGATAATATTTTAAACATACACAGGTTGTTGATGTCAACATTCCTGTAATAACTAATTACCTGTAATAATTAATAGGAAAAAATCAGGACATGCATGCAAAGGAGCAACTGATGCAGAGTTGACAGGACTAACATCTGATGCTTCCATGTGTTCCATACAGCTCTAAAACATGTGACAGCTCACTCCCATAAACCCATACACTCCCAGATAATGTATGACACAAAATGTATCTGATTAGACCACAGCTTTAATTCATATATATGTACATGTGATTTTTTAAAATTTTGTCGAAAATAAGCACAGCTATATGAGAGAGTTAGTACAAAATGGATGAACACATCTTCTATAACAGTGTCAACATTCTGGATAAAGAAAAACAGTGTATGTGTTAATAAAGTATATTTAGTGCCCTAATCACACACACACACAAAAAAAAAACACAAACAGAAGACTGCAGAAACATTTTCAAATCAATTATCAGGAGAAGTCAGAGGGCTCAGTGTCTGTGTGGTGTGCAGCAGAGAGGGTAACAAGTGGCTTTTTCTTCACATAAACTCTCTCTCTCTCTGCACTGCAGAGCTTGTCAAAACGTTATGTAGAACTGGAATACTTTCACATCTTACTGTGTGAACTGACCGCGACCCTCACAGAAAAAGCGGAAGAAACCGGAATGGAACTCTGTGAACTGAGGATTTGTTTGGACCAAACCAGAGGTGACTGGAAAGACAAACCAAGACTGTTCTGGTGTCTTTGATTCAGTTTCTGTCCAGTTTGAATGAAACTGATGAGTTAACAAGGCGATGAAGCTCCTCTTAGTTCAATAAGAGAGAGAAAGTTGAATTCAGACACTTGTACACTTTGCTGTTAAGTAAAATAAACGTTAAAATATTTCCTTTCTAGACATTTTGGGAGTTTATGTTGTCGACTTATAAGACTAAGTAGTGACCTGGCTGCTTTTACATCTCCGAGCTGAAACTACAGTGTCCATCAGACCATCACCTCTTGAGGTACAAAGTGGTATTAGGAGACAGGATGGGCAGGGGCTAGCTGGTTAGCATGCTAACTGGATATCTCTTTAACACAGTAAACAGACGTCTTTGACAGAATGTCAGAACTGTTGTTTCATTGTGTTGATTACGTACGCTTATATTTTGAATGGTTTGATCTGAAATTATTAAATCCTTGGGTCAACTGGTTCAGAGGAACTAGTTTAAAAATACTCAGTCACTGATTTACACCAGCCTTGGATTGAGGAGCAGTGAGTTTACTGTAGTTGTACGCAAAGTACAGCAGCAAATCATTTTTTTATTACTCACCTCACTTTTTATAAGTCATACGAAGTGAGGTTGTTCATCTGGGAGTCAAAGTCAGGACAACTTATTTTCTACGGAAGTGGTTCATAGACAAACACCTTCCAGTGGTTTAAGAATTGAATAATGATTATACTGATATTTTACCATGCAGATTGTAATGTATGTTTTATAAATGAGGAGAATAATTATGTAACCAGTTGTTTTGTCTGTATAACAGATTTGTCTCCATCTATGCCCCAGGTGCACCGTGAGCTGTGCATCCTGTACCACCCAGGCCGTTTGCTACCATCATCAGGATGCATTTCACATTTAATGGCCACAAAAGTGTATTGTGATAGTTTTACTACAGGAGAGAACAATTTGTTTATCTCTCAATTTTTGAACCATTATGCTGATCCATTAGAGTTAATTTTTCTCCACTCATTCATTTCTTATTTTCTTTTATTAAAGCTCTCTGTTCATTGAAGTTTTGAATCATTGGGCTGAAATCTACCATTGATCTAATATTCAGGTCAGACAAACAATTTGAAAGTAGATGTTCCTCAGCTGGTGACAGGTCAGGTAGAACACTGGATAAGTCATAGATACAAGTAGACAGAAACATTCAGTCTGAACAACAGGTTATCAGTTACCACCACCTCAGTGACAACTGGTCCACTGATCAGTCCATGTCAGGAGGGATGAGTGTTGTCGGGCTTGATGGAGCAGCTGCATTGAGAGACTGCAGAAAAACAGAAAGAGAGTCTAAGAACATGTTTTGGGCCTCTGACTCTCCTTCTCATATCAGAAAGGTGTCAGGATCTTAAGATGCCTTCAGGTACACTGAAAGAATGGCTTATTTTAAAGGAAAAGAACCTGGCAACTTGTTTTTAAAATGCTCATCTTGCTGTAGCATTTTTCTGCTGTGTAGCTACATAAGTTTCCATCAGTGAGTGAGTGGGTAATGTCTGAATTTTCTTTTTTGGGGCGAACTGTTCCTTTCAGGTATTTAACTAATTGTACGGCTGGGCAATATACATAATATATCTTGTTATTGTGATATGAGACTATATATAGATTTTGGATGTAGTTTTATCATGTTATTTCACAAGTGTTGTCTTTTCCTGGTTTGGCTGCATAACAATAAAGTGATGCAATTTTCTGAACTTAGCAGATTAGTTACTACCTGTTCTAATACTTGTCTTTACCCACTCTGTCATTATATTCTCATTACTAATGATTATTGGCCAAAAATCTCATTGTGTTAGTTAGTATTTTGTTAAACCAATATCAATAGTCATCCCAACAATACTGTTGCAACCTCAATATCAAATTAAGGCCTTTTTTGGTAAAAAAAAATATTCAGATGTTTGATTTTGTCACAGAGTCCTCACATCTCTGAAGTGCTTTTGAGAAGATTTCATAATATTGAGATATACAGCAAATTATATTGCAATAAAACCATACTCAGTCCCAGCTCACCAAAGTAATGGCCACAAAGCAGTTACATAAATCTTTTGGCATGTTTCTTGTATGAATTGAGCATATCAAGCTGGTACTAACTGCAGCTTCCATCACAGAGAACCTGTCATGGTGGTCACACATCTCCATTCAGGTAAAACAAAACTTTTACAGACGAGTGATGGAAAACATTCATGCCAGAATGTACATGGCCCAGGGCAGGAAGGTTCATTAAGACAGATTGAATCAGGGTTAGATACTTTTGGAAAATTCTTCCACAACACAGAGGGAATATTGTAATCATATGAAGGAAAACAACATGTTGACCAGCTAAATACAGACAGAAACTTCTCCCAAATCAAATACTGACCACACTGTTTGATCAGCGCTGTTTGTTTAACAGCACAATAAGCACGTGCAGTGCAATGTGCAATCCATGTCTTTGCTACTCAGTAGTAAGTTTTGGAGTCTTACAGAGTATTGTCCGAAGCTGCGCCTCTGTTTGAAGAGAAGGAAGCAGAGAACGGCAGAGATGACTGTCTGGGCCAGAGTGAAGAGAAGGAGGGATGACTTCACTCCTCTGCTCACCTTCTGTTGGAAAAGACAGCACACACAGCACTTGTGTTAACACGTACATTAGTTATGATAGCAGGCACATTCTAATGAATCACTTCCCAGTAACTCTAAATGTGTGTCACAGTGGTGTGCAGTGAGGTTAATTTTATTTCAGCCATCTTGGCACTCCACCACACCCTCCACAGAGTTTTGCTCAGACCATCCTGAGTTGCTACCTTTGACTGACAGGCACACCAGACCCAGCCCAGTTCATTTTCTACTTCAGCTTCAAACTTCTTCTTCGCGTTTTACCACCACAAATATACACTATGCGGGATTTGCTATTTAAAAAAATAAAAAAAGTCTTCGTCCCAGCTCAACAAGAGTGAAGCAGACTGAAGCTCTTTTCACTTATACACATCATTGTCACATCCAATTGCTCTTTTTTTTGTGAATTGTGAATTCACTCCAAACAGTTGCTCTAGTCACACATGTGACTCAACCAGACTGAGGACTAGGAAGCTGGAATGGTCAAGTCTTGACCATTGTTCACCATTGCTGGGTAAGTCCACAGTTATAGTGCATGTGTGAAAGAGATTTGAGACACTAGCAGTGGTCAAGCAAGCTAGAGAGTGAATGAAGAGAGGGAGCAGCATTAATCAGGACAGGCCAGTAAAACAGAGTGATAAAGGATCACTTTCTATTGTTTTGCCAAGCTTTTGTTCTAAAGCACAAATAACATGGCTACGTGTCACTCTGTGCCAGGTAGTGATTATTCACTGCTAGATAAGAGGTAATTTTTGGAAAATGTCAGAGTTATAATCTTAATGGTGATGTCACTTTTTGGATGTATGTTATGAAATAAATCTGTGTCATGGAAACTGTAGGAGATGGATATCCGTTCACACATGGCATCTCTGTGTATCCTGACTCATACTGTCTCAGGTGGACAGCTCTAAACACAGGTATGAACATAAAATCACAATCCTCCAATGTGGCACATGTGTCCTGGACTGCCTACTCAACTTATGTCCTCTGTGAACCAAGAAGAAGAAGAACAGGCAACAGATGGCAGAATGGATTACATACTGTCTGCTTTCCATGTGGTTCACGTAATGTAAATGACATGTTATCCTATCGATGTCACCAGCAGATTTTTGTGGTTTGCGGTTTCAGCTAATCTTACCATTGAACTAGCAACCACAATGTCATCAGACTCTCCTAACAAATCACTCAATCTTAAGATCTATTGCCTGAGAAGAAACTAAACAAACTTTGTAAAACAGCTATGACAAATTCTAAATCATTGGTGCTTTTTTTTAGATTATCACTTATTATTACTACAGCATGTCTGTACCAGCCTGTCTGCTTTTGTGTTTAAAGTGCTAAAGTCTTACCTGCAAACATTTAGCAGCTGTTTGAACACACTGTTTACACTGATTTCACCATTTACACTCCATTTATGAAAGAAGAAACATTTTGTTGGTGCTAAACATGTCACATTTTACAAAGACACTAAACAGTAACAATTTAGGCTAGTTCTTTGTCCCCGTGGAGAAAGTCCCCAGACTCCCTTAACAAATGTGTCAGTTTAGTGAGCTGTTGAGTTAAGAGACACTTAATAAACTCTGTGAAACTCTGTCTCTGTCTGACTAAGTCTTCATTATTTGGGCCTTCTTTGTACATTCTTTCCTTGTGTTAAAATCATCATGTCTGTTTGTCCCAGTGATATAAGTGTTTATTTGCATATAGAGTGAGGAAGTGACTTGTGATTGCAAGTGGTCACTCTTACGCATTTTAATGTCAGATGTGAGCTTAAGGACTCAGGTGGAGTTGTGCACTTGTGAGTGAATCTTACGGGACAGATGACAGGTCCTAATTCCCTCATATACACAACAATATGATTACCATGTTCATGTTAATCGTAACTGGTTCAGTTGTTTTCTACTTGCTCAATTGTGGGACTGTAGTATGTATAAAAGCAATCATATATACAAGTATCAATGCAACTCCTGGTCCAAGTGCTGGTCGTCTCCTGCCTGGACTACTGCAACTCATTCTTGGCTGGACAATCAGCCTCCGTGACTAAATCGACTAAATCGACTGCTCACCTCTTTTTCAAACTACCTAAATTCTCCAATGTGACCCCCCTCCTCCGTAACCTTCACTGGCTTCCTGGTGCAGCCCGCATTCGATTCAAGATGATGGTGCTGGTCTTCAAGACCGTCAACAGAGCTGCACCTGTCTACCTCCGAACACTGGTTAGACCACATGCCCCAGCTGAGCAATACACTTTACTACATCAGCGGGCCAGCCGCTGACCACCAGCCGCCCACACCACTGAGAGCAAACAAAGGTCACACAGCGAAGTCACGAATCTTCTCTGTTCTGGAGCTTTAGTGGTGGAACAAACTCCCAACCAATGTCAGGGCGGCAGAGTCACTCGCCATCTTCCGCAAAAGACTCAAGAGTCATTTGTTCAGACTTCTCCTCAAGCCTACATAGCATGACTCCATCCCAATCCCCTCAAAAATGTATATGCTTTTACCCTTAGCTCTTAAATCATAGCACTTATGTACTTAGGGTGTCCATGATAAATAGCAGTTACTGCTCTCAGACGAGGGCTTGAAAATTATTTCTAATTTTTCTTTTTACTCTATTGATGGTGATATGTTGTGGCTTCTTTCTTGTGACAAATGTACCTACTGTAAGTCACTTTGGACAAAAGTGTCTGCTAAATGCCATAAATGTAAATGTCAAAGGGGCTGATGAGGATGTAAACAGCCTCAAAATAAAGCTGAGCATCACCATTTCTCTTCCTAATTTTTATTGATGTCAAAGAGCCAGTAAGCTGTAGTACAGACCAACAAAACACCAGACCACCTGCTCGCTGACTGACTTATTACTACTCAGCCAAAGGAGGTCAAGATTTCCACTGGACCAACACTGACACCACCCACAAGACACATTTTACATTTTTTAAGCTTTTAGCTATGTTGTCTGTCATGGCAGCACGGTGACAAGATATAAAGCTGATACCAACCGAGGCGTAGTGATCCTCGTTACACTGGTCATACATCATCTTGATGCAGGGAGCCTCAGGATTCTTGTCCATGTCCACAGAGTAGATGATCACAGCAATCACTGACAGCCCAGTGGACACCACGCTTACTATCAAACACACCCACAGCTGAAAAAACACACACATTTAATCTCTGATAGGAGGCAGAAAAGTAGATGTAGTATGATGAGCTGCAGTATGAATATAGTTGCAGTGGCACAGCTAACTTTTCAGGATAGATCTTTGTGTGTGTTGAATACTGCAATTTGGCTTCCTTTCTTTTCTTGACAACCACCTTGTCACACCGCGGTGAGGGATGTCTGTCTTGGGTTTTTGTCTTGTGAATTTCATGTTTTATTTTGAAAAGTAACTCTCCTCTCGTTTCAGGTCACTTGCCCTTCCTCTTGTGTCCCCGGTCTGACGTCATCCCTGATCCTTGATTGTTTTCACCTGTGTTCCCCTTCCTTGTGTGTATAAAGTCTTTGTCTTCCCCTGTCTGGGTCGCAGAAGTATATCGTCAGTTGTCGAATACGGAAGCCTTGTTCACAGTCTCGTCTTGCAAACCATAGTTAAGTATTGTCAAGTTTTATTTTCTGAAATTGTTTTTCTTGGGTTGATTGATTTTTGTTTCTAAA
>JARJLU010017465.1:0-114202 GCA_030272975.1 Sparidentex hasta
AAATACACAGACACTAATGACATGACGAGGAACAGGTGAGGAGAGAGAGGAGGAAGGAAGCCAGGTGAGATAACGAGGGGGAGGAGCACAGAGGAACAGACCGGGAGGGAACAAGACAACAGACAGAGGGAGCCAGAGGGAAGAACATGGAAAACTTAAAGGACACATGAGGGCATGGAAAATCAAAACATGAGACACAAGACATGGAGAAGGCAAAACGAGACACAAGACATGGAGAAAGCAAAACATAACACAAGACATGATACAAGATGTGAATCAAATACGAGAAACCAAAAACCAGACACAAGAACAAACAAAAACAAGAGTCCTGACACGAGCAGCCAGAATGATGTCGGAAAATATTGTATTACCATTGAAGATGCCCCCGCCACTTTCAAATTGTTTGTTTGCCAGTGCTTTGGGTACCCGGCGGAAATGATAAATGGCAGTTGTTAAAAGAACATTGCTGTGTAGTTGCGGCATGTTGTTAATGACATACTTGGTCAGGCTCTGTTTGCACTATTTGCACTCTGTATTGACAGAGTAGGACTTTAATCTGGTTTTGTGCATGATATTGTTTGCGCTTGAAAAAAACGAAGAAATATTTTATTTTAATTATTTTATTCTAACTTTTATGAATTTTAGTTTTAGTTTTAATTTGTGGAAGAAGTTTATTAAAAGCTCATGCTTACATCGTGCATGTAAAGAGTTATAATAAAACATTTCAAAATGCATGTGCAACTCGGTTGAATAAAAGTCTGTTGGTCCAGTCATATATTTTGCCATTGTAGTTTTCTTAAAATATTGTCTTGTCTCGTTAACCCAATATCGTGTCTCGTCTCGTCCCGTGAGCTGAGTGTATCGTCACACCCCTATCAGACAACATTGCAAAAATGTATCTATTTTTCTACCAGTGAATGGTATACTTCCCCCATACAACCCCACTCCACACCTAACCCTCCCCAATAAATCCAATCTCCAATAACCCCACAAGGAGAGATCTAACCCCAGCAGGAGCAGGTGAGGGTGCCTATGATAGGGACCTGCCAGAGGGGTGGAGCAGAAAACAGAGGAGCGATGGAAAACACCAGGGTTGCATCCGAAATTCCATACTATATACTACATACACAATATGTGTACTATCATTCAACATACTTTTGAGTGAACAGTAGTATGCATCTTTTCCAATGCACTGCTTGGTGCGGAAGTGACACACTTCATGAGAGCCTCTTGCCGGTTGGATTGGAGATGCAGAACCGTGGTCACCTGTGCCAACCTCACCTCTACCAGTGATCTGTAATAATACTCTTTTAATACATCTAATAATAATGATGATAATCTAATAATACATCCTTGATACGCAGAAGCCACACAATATAACAAATATAACAATATACAAATATAACATTATGTAACATTAACAAACAATTAATATTAAGGCATCATAAAAGTGGACTTTACAGCAGAGCAGCTATATTAGATTGCATTAGATTGTTCAGGTGTACTTCATAAAGTGACCACTATATATATATATTTACATACACAAAAAAACTTTGTATTGAACATCTTGTATTATGTAACTGATATGACATTACACTGGCATTAGGCATTTAAATGTATAGTTGAGTAACTGATGCAGGCTAATGTAATTAATCCTGGAACTTCCAACTTGTACTTTTTGAGCCAGTTTGTGTTTAAGTGAAAACATTGTTAACAAAAGGAATTATTATAGAAACATGTTTTATTTGGCTTTTATGTAAAATGACAAAAATACACAATTTTTTTTTAATCCTTTAATTTGTTCATGTTTTAGAATGTGAGTACCATGATGTACTGCCAGCTGAACACAACAGTGGCTATCATACGGCAGTATTTTGATGAAAGATTTTACCTGCACCCCAACTTGCGTCTGTCTCATCTGTCAGTTGCTGCCTTAACTACTGTCCTTCACTTTGATGTAGCCCATGGCTGGGCTAAGGACATTGAAGTCTTTGTATTTCTCTATTGGTTGGCTCATGCTGCGTCGTGAGGTTGCTGTACCTGCAAGAGCATGATTACTGACACCTGACACTTTTAGTAGCAACATTATATTTATTAAACTTTACTGGTTACTTGTAATGGTTGTGTAGGAGATATTTCACTTAACACTCACTAAATATTCTTAATTTGCAGTTTAACCTAAAAGACCATTAAATCAAAAGGGTTAGGTTTAGAGTATGTTACTACAGAGGAGACAATTTAAATATATGGTCAAATACAAGATCCACTACATGCCAAACATTGTACCTAAATAGCCTGAAAGGAAAAGGGAAATGTATTAATTACAAGCAGTTATTTACTAAGGTAAGAAGGTATAAGTAATTAAGTTCAAGATTAATGGTGAATTTTCAAACCAGCTTTAATGAATACAACATACAATATACACAAATACACAAATACATGACAAAACTAAAATCAAAATAAATATTTTCTTGAACTATTTACCTGATTCATCTATTTAATTATCATTGTTTATCTATTTACTAATCAAAAGTTCCATTAATTTGAGGAAACGCTCCTCTCTCTCTTGTCTCTCTCTCTCCTTTCCTCTCTCTCTTGTCTCCCTCTCTCTTTTTTGTCTCCCTCTTTCTTCTTTCCTCTCTCACAATTTTCTCCCTCTCTCTTCTTTCCTCTCTCTCAATTCTCTCCCTCTCTTTTCTTTCCTCTCTCTCAATTTTCTCAATCTCTCCTCTTTCTTCTCTTTCTTCAACCTCTCTCAGCTGTCTCACTTGTCTCTCTTGTGCCTCTCTTTCTTGGCCTTCCTGTCTCTCCTCAACCTCCCTCAAGTACTGGAGGACATCTGTTCTACTTGTCTTCCTCACTGGCGTGTCTTCCTCCTGCCTGCTCTCGGTGTTGGAGGGTGGTGAGGCTACAGCAGCATCTGGGCTGGCTGAGGCAATAAGGACAGGAGGTGTAATGGACGGCCTGCCACCTATTGCCTCATCCATGGCATCATACCACTTCCATGATGCTGCTGTAGCCTCACCACTCTCAGTGCTGACCCCTGACTGGGGACATTTCAAGTCCTACAAAACATAATAGCCAAAATACCAACCATTAAAAAAAAGCTTTTCTAGAACTTACAGTTGTGATAACTGTTTGAACTTACTTTATATTTTTGCTTAAGATTCTCCCACTTCTTTTTTACCCAGGCAGGGCTCAGCACACCCTGTGGGCCAGCTACTTTCTTTCTTTCTTTCTAAAGCAAATACAATTATGTTCGCAATCAATTAATACAGCAGAGTTTTTCAGATGCAAACGTTTTATGGTGTTTAATCAAGAACACACATTAAAGATCAGGGTGCCTGTAGGGTCTACCAAGTCAAATTTAAGACCTTTCATGACCATTTACACTGCAATTTATGTTCTACTTAACACATATGAGGGTCAACTTACTCAAAATATTTTATAGCTGCATTTCTTTTGCCTGTCATTGGCTGTCGCTCGCCACCGGATTATTTTTTCGGTAAGCTCATCTGTCCCGGGGAATCAATCAAATATATTTAGCAATAAGCAAAGGAAGAGAGCGGTAACCTTCTAACGTTAAATCATTTGGGTAAGTTAGCAACGTCCCGTATCCCCTCTCATTTCATTTAATGTTAACATTACTAACATTTCTAATGGCAGACATTTAATTAACGTTAGCTCCTTAGTTAACATTATAACCACAACAGTGTGTCATCATTAAGTGAAACCTACTTATGTGTCATCATAAGTGAAACCTTATACTTACACTTAAGTTGAAGAGTTATGGACGTTGCAGAGCTGCACTGGTTGCTGTCTGCCATTGTCCGGTGTGTTGTTTTTGTAGTCACCGCTGCATCGCATTGTGGGACATTCATGCCAGCATAGTGTCCAGTGCTTTTACACTGTAATACTCGAAAATAGTATGCACCTCATGTACTATTGGGTTCATACTAAGGTATCGGACATACTAAAAAATCTTACATACTGTTTTAGCATACTCAATAGCATGTTAGTATGGAATTTCGGACGCAGCCCTGGCTTGATGACAGAAGAGGAAGGAAAGAGTAGGGTGTTCTGAATGCAGAGACACAAAAAGTTTACTTCTTAGTTATGCTTCAAGAATAAATGGTGGCTACACTACAGATGTCGTCCTATGAAAAGAAATAGGTCTGAATAACACTTAGAAAATCTAATAACTGTAAACCAATCAATATACAAAAAGGCTTTTCCCATAGACAGAAGAGAAAACCTAGTGTATGGCTGGACAGTGTGTTGTCAATTTGACATGTTGTCACCACATACATCTACACGAATAGTTGGTGGCAGTATATAATGTGAATTCCAGGATACAACATTTTCATCTGCAATTACCCTAAAAAAAATGTAAATATTGAAGGATATCACATTTACACTAACATTTAGGTTTCTGCTGTCCTGACATTGGTCGGAAATTCATTCTACCACTGAGGCACCAGAACATAGAAGAGTCGTAACTTCGCTCTCAGCGAAGGCGGCTGGCCAGCTATATTGGAGTGCTTGTGCTTGAGCGTGTGGTCTGACCGGTGTTTGGTGTTGGATGGGTGCAGTTCTGCTGATAGCTTTGAAGGTCAGCACCATCGTATTGAATGAGATGCGGACTGCGACAGGAAGCCAGTGGGGGTCACAAAGGAGGGGGGGTCACATGGGAGAATTTGGGTAGACTGAAAACAAGGCACACTGCAGTGTTCTAGATACACTGCAACAGTTTTGTCGCAGAGTCCAGCTAAAAGCAAGTTGCATTAGTCCATATGGGAGATGACCAACACTTGGACTAGGAGTTGCGTTGCATCCTTTGTGAGGAAAGACCAGATCCTGGGGATGTTGTAGAGGGAAAAGCTGCAGGATGGGGCTGATGTTGAAACACTGGAGGAGGTCCAGTGAGAAACACTGGCTGGTGTGCAGGGCAGTCGTGACTCTGGGGTGCTGGGCAGAGAGAGTGCAGTGTGAGTGTACGAAATATGTGAGTAACAGTTTGGTTCACGTTATGGTTTCAGAGGACACACTGCCTTACCTCTGTATTGTGTGGCAGAGGTTGATGGGGATGTGCTATCTCACTGATCGGTTGCAAATGAGAACTGTTCAGACTGAGGCTCCAGCTGTCCACAGAATGAGAGGACGAAAAATCAATATATGGATGCTTGAATCTCTCAACCCCAATCAGAGAGAACTTTGACTGTAGTGAGAGGAATCAGTTTGGATTGAATTCATTAAATGAAGGAGTCATTTAACTGTAACGCTAATGATATCCAACTAAACCTGTGATAGATTTCTCTCTGTGAAAATGATCCAAAATGTCCTCCATATGGAGCCAATACAACATCCTTCTTTTGTCACACCCAAGGTTTCATTATTCATGAACCATTTTTGCCAACATGTACTCATGGGACAGCTTCAGTTCATGAGGTGTGTGCTCCTCCTATCTATATGACAAAGTGTCCTTTGTGTGTGTGTGTGTGTGTGTGTGTGTGTGTGTGTGTGTGTGTGTGTGTGTGTGTGTGTGCGCTCGCAAGTACATGCACTTTTTCTGCTTTTTTTTTACTGAGTTATGTTTTATGTTACAACTGTAGTATTTTGTTGATGTGTCATTATGAAAGTATGCATTGTGTGCATCAGATGTGAGCTTGTGTGTATATAAATAGGCCTCTAATTGGTTGTCTTTCACAATGGATGACATGCCCTCTATATACATTGATGTAATTTATCTTATGGAAAACCTGAATGCAAATGTTTCTAATAGTGTTAACCTTGTGATTCTTTTGGGTAAATATCACAAACATACTTGTGTGTGGATTGGTAGTACTCCCACCTATACTGTGTTTAGAAAATGTTTTTTCTACTGACTACTTTTAGTTATTTAAATATGAAAAAGAATAAGAAAAAAATCAAATACATCCATATCACAATCCTTACTCTCCTAATAGATCTCCCTCTCCTTCCTAACTTACTATATGGATGTGTTTCCTTTGTTTGTTGTTGTGATTTTGTTTTCCTGTAACATTAGCCCCACCTCGGTTATTTGCAGGGTGTTTTGTGCATTTTTCCTGTGATGGGTAAAGTCTAGACAAAAAACGTATTACTTGTTACGTGCTACATCGGAGACAACTGTGTCATATTTCAGACAGTAGTTGTGGTTGTGTTTTTTGTTTTGAACTTTGTGTTTCAGAGGTGCAGCGAGAGGCTGGGTGGAGTTTTCTGTGTGCTGGAGCTGCACACCTGCAGCATATTTTGGGCTAATAAGCACCTGCTCGCTGCCAGATGATTTTCGTTAGTCGACATGGTATCTAACCACTCTACTTGTGTTATAACTTTTCTAATGAGTGTTTTCTGGTTTCCAGCCTGAGCTCTAATTTGCTTATCTTCTTCCCCACTAGTGACCATCGCTATGATCAACACTCAGCACTCCCCCTGCAAAACCTCCTCACAACCCCAACTAAATAGTGAACTTCTGTGCCTCACCTCTCTGCTTACATTCTACCAGTGGCACTGTGTGCTTCCTGTGTCTCATGCCCATGTGAGTTACCCAGACCTGTTCACACCAATTCCTGTTTGCCTTGTTAAATAAATCTCCATTGAAACTGTCCCAAATCTGGCATCTGGTTCTGGGTCCTGAAACTTACCACCATACATCACCACAGAATTATCTGGTCTGCCATTGACCCAGCCCACCACAATCCCTCCACCCAAGGTGTCCTTGTTGGAAAACATGAGCACATGCTCCAGTGAGTGATGGAGTCAATTCTGGTCCCCCACCCACTCCCAGAGCTCCCTCTGCTGCCCTGGAGGAGCCCATGCAGTTGGGTTTGTCTCGCCTGTGTCCAGAGGAATGCCAATGATGCTACACCAATGAGTTGTGCTGTGAGGGAGAGCACACTGATGAGTCATAACTCCTCCTCCAGCTCTCCTAACTGAATCTGCCTGCCAGCCTCTCTCCAGTGGTCATTTGAACATCTGCCCATTCAAGTATTGATTGACTCCGGTGCAGAGGACAGCTTTATAGTTCAAGTCCAGCTATCTGTCATTCCCTCTCCAACTTCCCCAGTGGTACTAGGACTCTCATGGCTAAAGAGCCCTAACCCTCATATTGAGGGCTAGCCCTCTCCCTGCCCCCACACAGACCATATGACTGTGCCATCAAGCTCCTCCCTGGTGCCACACTTTCCTCCAGTCATCTTTACAATCTGTCACACCCTGAGAGAGAGGCAATGGAGAATTACATTAATGACTCCCTGGCCTCAGGAATAATCATATCATCATCTTCATCAAATTTGCTGTGACACAACAGTCGTTGGGCTCATCTCAGGAGGAGACAAAAGAGCATACAGGGATGAGATAAAGTGCCTGGCAGCGTAGCGTTCAATGAACAACCTCTCACTGAACACCACTAAAACCAATGAGATCATCATGGACTTCAGGAGGAAATGCAACATTGTCCGGCCCCGATCTGCATAAATGGGGTCAGGGTAGAGAGGGCGGAGTCCTTCAAATTCCTGGGAGTCTTCATCTCCAAGGACCTCACCTGGTCTGCCAACACCTCTGCCACCATCAAAAGGGCACAACAGAGACTCTACTTCCTCAGAGTACAATGACAGTAGGAATGACACAGAGAGGAAGCTTCTTTTTACCAGGCAACCATCGAGATTCTGCTAATGTACTGCATCACAGTGTGGTACAAAGGCTGCTCTGCTGCAGATAAAAAAAAAAGAAAAGCTCTGCAGAGGGTCGTCAAAACGGCAGAATAAATCACTGGCTGCCCCCTGCCCTCTCTGAAGGACATCACCACGTCCCGCTACCTCAGCAAAACCAAAACAGTCACCAGTGAATCCACACTAAAGATGTCTCGTTTGCGAATGAATCGGTTCAAAGGAACAACACTTTAACGTGAACGAACAGACCTGATTCCACGTTTCACTTCTCTCTCGTTTGTTCTTTCATTCTCACAGACTAGTTGCTGTTTTGTTCACTGTTCAGTTATCAAAATGGTGAAGAGGACTGAGAGCCAGCCAATCGTATGTTGAGTCTAGGACACTGTTGTCGAATTTTAGCCAATGAGAAACAGGAAAGCATAGCAACCGTTTTGGGAAAAAAAAAATCATTTCGTTTGTAGCTCATTGTTCTCGTTAAATCAGGTCAGTCTGTCACCGTTGGCTTACATCAATTTAATGTCAAGGTGAAAATACACATTATCCACTATTGTGTTGTCTAAAAGTACACATAATCATGAAGTTGCAGCTATGAATTTGCCTTGAACTACAGTGTTATGTTGACCGTGAGAAGGAGCTCAGAACTGTCCATTACATTATTCACCGCTAAACGATGTTGTACCGGAAACGCAACTGAACGAACGAATGAATGATGTGAACGATTCTTCCTGCCAAACTGACCGATGGGAACTGAATCTCGACAACAAACGATAAAATCCACCTCTGCTCCTCAAACCCCAGCCACCACCTTTTTGAACGTTTAAGATCCATCAAAAGATGTACCAACAGATACAGAGACAGTTTTTTTCCAACAGCCATCCACACGCTTAACACCAAAAAGCGCTAAAAATACATTCAACACTGCTACATATTTTGCACACTATTAGTTTAACACATGTTTTCATTCATTTATTTAGATGTATATTTATTTTTAATAGATCTCCAGATTCTCGCTAAAATCCTAGATTTACATAGATATATATTAGATACATTTTAATATGTTTTTATGTTATGTCCTATTGTATTTCACTGACTGAGATGCATCTGTGATTTCATTGTAAGCTGACCTTACAATGACAGTAAAAATAATTCTATTGTATTGTATTCTGTTCTATTAAGACGATGGTGCTGGCCTTCAAGGCCATTCACTGAACTGCACCTGTCTACCTCCAAACACTGGTCAGACCACATCAGCCGGCTGGCACTACAATTGCTGAGAGTCAGCAAAGGTTGGTCAGCAAAGACTCTTCTCTGTTTTGGCACTTCAGTGGAGCAATGAACTCCTGACCAATGTCAGGACAGTGGAGTCACTCACCATCTTCCACAAAAGGCTCATGACTAACTTGTTCAGCCTTCACCTTTACCCCGCATAGCATGACTAGCATACTAACTCCCCCCCAAAAAAGTATATGCACTTGTATGGCGTTACCCTTAGCATCTAAATAAAAGCACTTATGCACTCAAGGTGTCCTTGATAAATAGCAGCTACGATGCCAGAAGAGGGCTTAAAAATTGGCTCTATTTTTTCTTTTTACTTTATCGACAGTGCTATGTTGTTGTTTCTTTCTTTTGACAAATGCACTTATTGTAAATCGCTTTGGACAAAAGTGTCTGCTAAATGCCCTAAATGTAAATTTTCCCCACAAAATTACAGCTGGCAAGGAGCACTTTCAGATTCAGCATCAGAGGAGCGACCTTTGGGCTGCTATTCATTGTTATATAAGTTATATAGGTGTTATATAACAGGTGTACTTTGGTCTGCTTTGAAACTGGAATGATAGCAGTGCTGGAAATGGCCAGATGTAACTGGAGGGAGCAGACCACTGGTGACCCACTGGGTCAGCACCAGACCAAGTCATCTTACAATATGGCTTATGTCACGCTTACTTGACATGATTGAGAAAAATCTTTATTTGAAACTTTTAAGAGCTATTCATTGATCTTATCAATCCCTAGATGGACTTGGCGCTGACCTGTCAAGGCATGGACTTTGAACCTCGGGGGTCCTTGTAGCATCCGGCACCACAGTGTTGATAGCAGATGGTTGGAGTCTTGTACGTGGTGAGGTGAGGCCTCCATGGATATTACATGTTTATGCATATACCATGAATGCTGGTGGAATTTGGAATTTGGATAACTCAGTGGAGGGCCTGCATGCTCTAACCCACGGGGGCCTGATAACGGCTCTTGATTGGCAAGCCCACAGTAGGTTACCCTCCATGGATAGCACATGGTTATGCATATACCATAAATGCTTGACTGGATATTGATCAGGGGAATTTGGAGGCCAAGTTCATGCCTTGAGTTCTATGTCATATTCCTTGCACCATTCCTCACCACTTTTGGTGTGGTATGCTGAATTCTCCTGCTGGGCGGTCCATTGCCATCTCTTAGTGCCATTGCATGCTAGGTTATACTTGGTCTGCAGCAGTGTTTGGGCAGGTGGTACGTCTCAATAGTCAGTACAGACCGTATTTGTAAAAATTCTATACTGTGTAAAGTTAAATTAACAACACTGAGGAGAACTGTCCAATCAGTATTCATTTATCTTGATGCATTTGTTTTATGTTTGAGGGTGTTATTTTTTTCACTTCATATAATAATACTGATAATTACAGTATTTTTATCATTTCCTTATATTGCCATATTACCCTTCCGTGCTTGAGACAGGTGTGTCAATGCTTAAATACAATAAAATAAGATTTAGTTTTTTTTCTCCCCCCCCCCGATCAAGGACAATACAAATGCCATCTTGTGGATACATTACAAAAATTAAGTTCCACTGATAACAAAGTTGGCTTTTTTGTACTCTCCTGATGGCAATTTTTGGAGCATTCTTTGCCGTAGTTCGGACTGTCAGGCACTCGTGTTTCATGCGCCTTTCAGATCGCGTTTTCCTCTGAATCTGGCACAGAGCAGAGTCAGACCCATCAATCCCCCCCAATCCCCAACGTAATCTCATGTGATCTCTAGTCCTTAAACATTAAATAGAGACACTTAAATCTGGAGTCGAGCTCGTTGTGACACAGTCTGCGCTACCTAGCAGGCACTGCGCAGGGCAAAAATAGCTACAGTTTTAAATTCACCTCTTGTAATGGGCGTGTCTCAGTCAGCACTTATAAGTTGTGAAGTAAGCGTGTGTGCTGTGCTGTGGAGCGAAGTGTTGCCACCATGTCGGCGGAGGGGGAGTATGACTGCATAGTGATTGGGGCCGGTGTCCAGGGTTCCTTCACGGCCTATCAGCTGGCAAAAAGGAACAAGAAGACGCTTCTGTTGGAGCAGGTACGTTACACACACTTGTTCCTTGAGAATACTTATTAACGAGCACCGCTAAAACACTACTGATACTGAGATACTGAAGTAATCCGACACGGTGCCGTTGTGTTTATTCCCGATGACCAGCTGTGCATGCATGACTTACACACTACTAGTGTCAGTGCGGGGCGGCTGCAGCTCAGCAGGTGGAGCAGGTGGGCTGGTGATCGGTATATATCCCGGCTCCAGGCAGGACTGAGCTGCACGTTTAAGTGTCCTTAAGCGAGATACTGAACCCCACATTGCTCATCAGTGAGGCCCTGCGATGAGCTGGCGACTTGTCCAGGGAGCACCCTGCCCTCGCCCTGAGACAAGGCTGGGATTGGCTCCAGCAGCAACCCTCGCGACCCCATGGAAAGGGATAAGCAGTTACAGACAATGCTGTGACATGACTAGTGTCAGCGCTAGAAGACTCAGTATTCTGATGATCTGCTCTTGTCATAGTCTGCTGATTAGGGTAAACGGTCAAAGGTATAAACAGTGTGACGTGACTGTGAAATCTGACTGCTGTTCCCCACTGAGCTGCAGGCAGCAGCTGGCATTTTTTGGCAATCTTACGTTGCCTGGTAGATCTGTGCTCTGCTGTGTGTGTTGACCTAATTATTAAAACAAAAATGTTGAACAAATTAAACTATACTAGCATCACAATCGATATAACTGAAGTCATGTAACTCTGTACAGGGGCCCCTGTACAAGAAGGTTCCACAAAATATATAATGACGCAGGTGCTGTTATAAAGCCGCGGTCATATCCAGTGGCAATGTTCTTTCCTGATGTAAAACCTCGTATTAACAAATACATCTTTATTACTGAAATGTCCACAACCAGTGAACCTCAAGGCTTTAGTGCCCCAGGCTGTTGGCTCCACAATTTTCTTTGTTGCTCTGGTTGGTAATCCATCCCTGTTGATCACTTGAACTGCTTCAACCACTTAATAGACATTAATAGATAAAGTTTGCACAAACACTACTGGAATGACTTCTCTACAGACCTTATGGCAATGTGATGAAGAGTCGTTAGGATGGGCGGAAGGACGGATGCTTCTCCACATATATCTGCAACATTTTTTTCCTCATATAAGTTTCCAAATACAGTCACGGTTACTACGTTTGATACTACATTACCGCTACCTTTGTTTGGTCCTGTCATCTTGCTTTGTGGGACATTTCTTTTTATTTGGTTGAGTGATGGACCTGTGTAGTTAACAGACCATCAGACCGACACACCCTCGATACGTGCAGCCCTCTCATCCATTCACACTGATTGGGTTTGCAAATAAGGCGGTGTTTATACTACCTCCAGAGGCGGATCAGCCCCGGAGTGAAGTTTCCCCCCTCGCTGCCTCTGAGAGATGCACACAGAGGCAGAGGCTGAGAATTGGTGCAGGATCCCCATTCAGATGGCAGTGTGAATGGGACTACTGCTTCAAATTTATAAAGAACGATGTCATTGCACATCACAATGTTTCACTGTAGACATTGTCATATCATACACACAAGATATAGAATAAATACATGTCAATATAATGCTATTGTGTGACTGCAACATAAAGCAGAAACTGATATTTTTTTAAATGGAACATCCTTGAGCCAACTTAGATGAATAAAACAGGACAGTTAAGTTCTGCTGGGGCTTATCATGGGTATGTATTGGACAGATCTTTGAGGAACACAGTGGCCAGTGTCATCAACTAATAATAAACCAGCACAATTTCAATTAATAATAGTTTCAGCTGACTTTGTTTATGTACATTGGTCATATAGGTACCTGTGGTGTTTTTTGAAAGTGCTGGCACAAGTTCTTAGTTATTAAATCTTCCAAGGTTGCTGCTGGATCAGAGGAAGCCATTTTTCAGCACTACAAACCTGAAGTTTTACTTGAGTTTCATGTGTTGTTGTTGGTAGCTGTATACGCAGTCACCTTGGGTCATGTCTGATTGGTGAGCATGTCTGTTTGACTAGGAAGACGACATGATTTTGTTAAACCACTGACCATAAAGGTGGGTCACAGGCGTGTCCTGCACAAAATAAATCGCAGCTTCTGCAATTTTCTAATCACATTGTTTCGGATCACAATTTTGATTAAATCATTCGGCCCTTAGTAAGATGTTTTAGAAGCATTTTCTGTGCTGTCACAGACAGCTTTGAATGTTTGCTTTTGGGTACTTTTGGCCATTTGGTGTATCAACCAAGTGATATTATGTTCATCTTTTCCAGTTCATCCTGCCCCACACCCGAGGGAGCTCCCATGGCCAGACCCGAATCATCCGCAGGGCCTATGATGAAGACTTTTACACCCACATGATGGGGGAGTGCTACGAGCTGTGGGCTCAGCTGGAGAGGGAGACGGGTGTCAAACTGTTCAGGTAAACAGTCAGCAGAAACACGTACAGAGAAAACCACTTAAACAGAATATAGTAAAAGCTTTGCCAGAATACAGAGATTTGTCACAGTCAAGGTGCATGGGTCAGTCTACGGTAGCCATATTTACAGGACTTTCTCATTACACCTGGCATCAATGAATCACCTGTTGACACCCTCCATGCCTTGTGGAACAGGGGCCCTCATCTTAATGAACCCCTGATTTTCCTTTGCGGAGTAGGGAGAAATTTTTGTGTTTATATATGACTGTGGCATCAACTGTTAGCAGCCTTCCAACACTTTAACTTTCCTAGTCGTACCTACCTCTTACCTCTAAGCAGCCTTGTTTCTTCTAAGTACCAGAGAGCTGAATAACACAGTACTTTTTTATTCATGTCTCAGGGTAATAGCTTATTATACCAAGCCACACCCAGGTTATGTTCCCTAGAAACAGTGAGCCTCCCCATCCTTTGTGCACCTGTCCACAGCTCATGACTTAAGGGTCCACATCTGAAGACCACCTGTGCCCTTGGGCTGTATTCTGCATTCTGATGAGAAATGAGCAATGTGTCCCACCTGTGCTGCGCAGAGTGAGTGGGGAGCGCAGAGCATGTTTTAATCCAAAGGCCAGAGCGATGGTTCCGTTTCGCTCCACTTCCGTTCCGATACCGCTGGCAGCACAAGGCCATCCACTGGCTCAAACAGACAGAACACAGAAAGAGGACGAGGTGACAGCCCAAAACAATCTACTGTTCTTTACAAACTGAAAAGGGTTTCAATTGACTGGCTCTCTCCAGCAACAAAGCTGCTGCAGGTCAGTTTAGGCCACATCGCGCAGTGTGTCCCGGGCTAATTTGGTGGAAAACATCAGGAATTGCTCCCTCACATGCTCTGGTGCTGCTGTCTCTGGGACAGATGGACCCATCTAAAAAGGAGCCAAGCTCAGCGAAATATCTACCCACTAACCTTTTTTTATTTTCTCCACACACTGCAACATGTGTGCACAATCACCAGCTGAACCCATGCTGCCATTCGCCCAGTTTGACAGTTTGGACAAGATGAGGTATCTTATTCATGATCCTACATACACTTGTGTGGCTTTTCCTTCCTCTGTCACACTCATCAACACATGCCCACAGAGAGACATGCTTTTAAAAAAAAAAAAAGATGAATGGCGGAAGCCTTTAGCTGGGGTTGCCTGTGCCTTATGTCTGCTGACAGATGTCGGCGCAGTCTTTAGAAAACACTGCTGACAAAGGGCAAGTCATCAATCTATCAAGCAGATTATTGAATTAGAAGTGGCTGAAATCTCCCCTCGTAAAATTGGTCAACCGTTGAAACATCTCATCTGCCATCAGTAGCCATCGCTGGCATTGTGCATGTGGCTCTACATTTCAATATGCCTTCAGCTGGGGTGATTTCTCTTGCACTACTGTGGTAATCCTGCTGATATCACAATGCCATTTATCATGTATGTGATGGAGATAGAAAAGACTGGACATGCTAAAATTAGCATGGGAGTCATGCTATGTGGGGTCGAGGTGAAGTCTGAGCAGATGAGTCTTGTGCCTTTTGCGGAAGATGGAGAGTGATTCCACTGTCCTAACATTGGTCAGGAATTCATTCCACCTCTGAGGTGCCAAAACAGAGAAGGGCCACGACTTGGCTGAGCGGGCTTGTTTGCTCTCAGCAGTGGGGTACCAGCCACTCAGCTGTCCTCTCGCTGGGGCATACGGTCTGACAAGTGTTTGGAGGTAGACGGTGGGGCTGAACGATATATCATTATCGTATCTATATCTAGATATAAACATTCAAAACATTAATATTGAAAAAGCAAGAATATAAACAATATACCATATTTGCCGCACTATAGGGCGAACTGGATTATAAGGCGCACTGTCAATTAATGGTCTATTTTCGAACTTTTTTCATATATAAAGCGCACCGGACTATAAGGCGCATTAAGCGAAACAAAACAGATAAGTCAGTCAGTCAAACTTTATTAAACGCGTTCACAATAACTCTCAAAATTGCTCAGTTATAACACGTAAAATACACAATACACTCACTTCTTCGGTTCATTCCTCGTCCACAAATCCCTCAAATTTTTCATCTTCAGTGTCTGAGTTGAACATTTGGGCGATTACAGCATCCAGCATGCCCGGATCCCTCTCGTCATTATCTGAGTCAGTGTCGTTGCTGTTACCTGGCTGTTCAGTGATGATTTCGGCCTTCCTAAAAGCTCGGACCACAGCTGAGACTGATATGTTAGCCCAGGCATCCACGATCCATTGGCAGATAGTGGCGTAAGTTGCCCGGCTCTGTCTCCCTGTCTTGGTGAATGTGTGTTCGCCTTCTGTCATCCACTGCTCCCGCGCAGCTCGCAGTTTAACTTTGAACGTCCTGTTGACACCAATATCTAGCGGCTGGATTTCTTTAGTTAATCCACCCGGAATGATGGCAAGCTCTGAATTAGTTTGCTTCACTTGGTTTTTGACAACATCGGTGAGATGGGCGCGCGTGGTGTCGCAGATCAATAGGGACGGAGATTTATGGAAAAAGCCATCCGGTCTCTTGACATAAATTTCTCTCAGCCACTCGCTCATCTTTTCCTCGTCCATCCAGCCCTTCGGGTTAACTCTGATGATGGTGCCGGCTGGAAACTTTTCTTTTGGCAAAGTCTTCCTCTTGAAAATGACCATGGGTGGAAGTTTCTGGCCATTAGCCTGGCAACCGAGAACTACAGTAAAGGATGACCTCTCGTTCCCTGTGGTGCGTATAGACACCGTTCTGGTCCCTGTTTTCTCCACAGTACGGTTCACAGGGATATCAAAGGTGAGGGGAACCTCATCCATGTTGGTCATGTGCTCTGGCCGGATCTTCTTTTCAGTAATCTTGTTTTTGCAGTATGCACGGAAAGTGGCCAGCTTTTCTTTGTAATCTTTTGGCAGTTGCTGCGAGACGGTAGTTCGTGTGTGGATGGAGAGATCACATCTTTTCATGAAACAAAAGCAAGGAAGAAGGACCGCCTCGAAAGTCATTGATATTCATGTCCCGTGCTAACGCTGTTTCCGTCATTCAAATAGAGACTGTAGAGACACTTCTGCTCTCTGTTCAATAACCCACTGTTCAATTTTGTCCTCTAACTGCGGCCGTCTCGCGTTGTTCCCTCGGAAACTCTGTGTGGTCTTCTTTACTTGGCGCAGGTCATCTTCTTGCTTCCTCCACTTCCGTACCGTTGATTCATTAATGTTGAATTCTCTCGCAGCTGCTCTATTCCCATGTTCTACTGCGTGACTGATAGCCTTGAGTTTGAAGTCCGCGTCATAAGCGTGTCTCTTGACAGGTGCCATTTTGGGGACCATAATATCATGGTGAAGCACAGTATGTATTACTCCACGACGCTCCTGACTACGGTAGCCGTAATGCTGCAAGCGGCTTTGTAGTTTACCAAAGTCATGCTAAAACATTTTGACAGAGCGCCGTGAGCGCCGTGTACCACACAAAATTGCTTTGACGTCAGTAAGCACAACCAGAATTAATCCATATATAAGGCGCTCCGGATTATAAGGCGCACTGTCGTTTTTTGAAAAAAAATTTAAGGCTTTGAAGTGCGCCTCATAGTCCGAAAAGTACGGTAGATTCCCCCCCGCTCACCCTGCATGTACAGCTCTGGCAGTCACAACAAACATAAAAGGTGAGAAATATATTGTAAATATATTGTAGACGTCACTAGTTTGAGAATCATCAGAGGAGTGAGGGCTGAAGCAGGTGAGGCCATCAGAGGTGAGGGTCGGAGGATGTGCTTTCTGGATGGGCATAGGAGTAAATGAGGACCTGATGTTTTTACTTGCTTGGTCAAGTAAGTTAGAAAGTCATCAGCAGTGAGGGAGGAAAGGAGGGGCAGGGGCAGGAGGGGTGAGGAGAGAAGACAACAAGGAGAATAGCTTCCTGGCGTTGGAAGCAGAGTAATTGATCTTTGACAGGTCAAAGGCCACATTTGGTTGCTGATACAATCGAGGTGAACTCATAGAGGAGGTGGTGGTAGTAAGCAAAGTCATCAGAAGGAGAAGGAGAGGGGGGATAGCAGAGTGGAGGACACTTCCTCAGTAGACAATAGAGTGAATTAGTCTGTGGATGGTTGTGAAGAAAGAACAGTAGGAGAGAGCAGAATGAGAGAGGGATTTCAGATTGCGGCGGGTGGTGACCATGTGAGGGTCCATGTGAATTTTAAGGGGAGAGAAAAAGTGACAGCATGGTGTTCAGACACAGTGAGTGGGGCAATGGAGAGTACCGAGATAATACACGATCTTGCGAAGACAAGGTCGAGTTGATTCCTGGCCTGGTGGATTGGTGGATATGGGGAGAGTGTGTGTTCAAATGTGGAGAAGAAGTCAATGAATTCAGGTGAGCGCAGCTTCTCTCGGGGGGATGTTGAAGTCACCCAAGACAAAGAGCGGTGTGCCATAGTCAGGGGAACAGCTTAGGAGGGCATCCATATCATCAAAGAAGTCACAAAGAGGACTGGGAGGGCAATAAATCATGTGTGACAGAGACCGCGTGTAATTCAGAAGCAGATCTGGGTAGGTGGTCCAGGGGAAGGACCTGATAGGACCACATGGGGGAGATGAGGAGTCCAGTTCCTCCTCCTCAACCTGGAGTGGCAGTGTTTAAGATGATTAAGGTGGTTAAAGCTGAGATAATATTTCTACACATACTGTTCCCAAGGCCATGAATAAACTTAGAACCTTTTACTATTCAATCAAATTAATACCACACTTAAAGAGGTTGTATTATGCTAATTTTCAGGTTCATACTTTTTGTTGAGGGTCCTATTAGAATAGGTTTACATACTTTAATTTTTAAAGAAACACATCATGTTTCTCATATGGCTCGTTGCTGCAGAACTTACACTGTGTCTTGAACACTCTGTTCTATTTACAGAATAAGGAAATCTTGTTCAATCTTTGGTGGGTGTTACAGGATGTAGCCAATCACGTAGTGTGATCTAAAATAACGTTGCTACAGCAGCAGCAACTGTATCTCTGCTGACTGAGTGTATATATTTTATTATAATTATATATTTATACAACGCTTGTCACATAGGTCCCGGAAGTAATGGCTCGATTCCAAACCAGGCATTCCAGGCAGGAGCAGTGCTTTCCATCCTAGAGAGTAATTCCCTTTGATGACTTTGATGATTTTTCACTTTACAGACCTTTTTCATGCACAAAAAATGCTACATAACACAATAAATGAAAGACAAATACCCCAAAAAGCATAATATGACCACTTTATCTACAGTCCCAGTTCCATAAACGTTTGAATGCTGTGTAAAACATATATGAAGAACGGAACACAAACTTTTGCAAACAAGCTGTGTTTTCGTAAGTGTTCCTGAGCCCATGTGGTAATAGCCTTTATACACTTGTGTGTTTGACAAAGTTGTGAACCTGGTCCCATCTTTGTGTCTGTTTGTGAGTGACTGAGCATTTCAAGGCTTCCCCTTTTCTATATAATCACGATACAATCACATGTTTTGATTGAACCTGTTTACTTGTGGTATGTACCAAACACATGTTTTTGGAACATTCAGCAAAGGGGCAACGTGTGTTACTGCCATCACATGCAGAAAAAGCATAGAATTTATAAAAAGCAATGAAGTTGATGAGGTCATTAATTATATTGTCTTTGTACATTTCCATTTCAGTGTATGATAAAAAGGATTAACAAATTATTACATGCTGTTTTATTTATGTCTTACACAGCACCTGACTTCTTTTGGAATCTGGGTTGTACATCTGCACCCTGTTCTGATGGCTTGGCTGGTTTGGAGAGAATTGATGTTAAAAATAATTAGCCATCTGTCTGTTATTAACATCTATCATATTTTGAAGAATGACTAGATCAACCTGACCTAGTTAAACTTTTATCTACAATACATACCATAGTTGTACATGCATACAGTTTTTCTAAGCAGTGATGTTTTTGATAATAGTTTAGCTGTATCCAACCTATATGATGTGACCTTATTTCCCTTGGCGTGTTGTAACGAGGCTAAAGTCACTCTTGATCAAGTTTTCCTGCTGCATTACAACTGAAGATATTGTGCAATTGGTAATTTGTAAGTACCCCCATGTGTCTTGAGCATTTCTTACTACGATGCTACCTTCATCTCCACTGATCTCTTCCCTTGCAGACAAACAGGACTCCTGGTGATGGGACCAGAGAACAGTCAGTATTACACCACAGTTAAGAATACCCTGCTAAGGAACAAGGTTCCTCTGATGGTCCTGACCCATGAAAACTTCAGCCAGCACATCCCTCATGTCAGACTCGCAGAGGGTGACGAAGCAGTGGTGGACATAACTGCTGGAGTTTTGTATGCGGACCGTGCCCTCAAGACTGCACAGGTACTGCATAGATACTGTTCATACAGCATGAGGTATGTTAGTTCTAGAAGCTGTTGTTATGAGTCAAGGCCATTTTTGTTGTGCACCCAAGTCAGTTAACTACAGCTCATATACTATATGTACAGTAACATGTTGGCATTTTACAGGGAATAATCACATACTGCTAGAACAACCAGTCAGAGACATGAAAATAATATACGATATATTTTGTTCTTAGACTAACAGCCTT
Source organism: Sparidentex hasta (assembly GCA_030272975.1). NCBI lineage: Eukaryota > Metazoa > Chordata > Actinopteri > Spariformes > Sparidae > Sparidentex > Sparidentex hasta. Next base: position 20,063 of record JARJLU010017465.1, read on the forward strand.
ATCAGATTCAGAGTAAGTGTTCTGCCCTTGCAGCATTTTCACTTATGCAAAGCTAGACAGCTAGTTAACATCCAAATGTCCTCCAACACACAAGGCTGGACTTTTCTTGGTTTTACTGAAGACTTGTTTCCACATTTGCTTTGATTGTAAAACTGAAACATTACAGAGATAAAACATGCATCAGTACACAAGCAAACATTGTACCTTGTAAAAAAAATAAATAGCTTAACTAATAATATAACAACAATAACTACAAGTTACAAGCCAACTGTAAAACAGAGCAGAGCACATGTTTAGCTATCCTGATAAAAGAAATCTACAACATGTAAAAACTTTTAGAATACAAGAATATAGTGGTAATCTACACATACTACTCACAGACACATGATTTCCAAGGCAGAAGTGTGACAGAGAAACCTCCAGCAGATTCATGCACCGGGCAGTGTTCATCTTATCTGCTTGAGCACAACTCAAGCATATTTTGCAGAGTGTGTGTGACTGCATCCACCTCTAACCAGTAGCTGGCAGCACAGAACATGAACTAATACAGATAAATGAGTTGTTTCTAACTTTTTAACTTATGAAGCCCACTTTTTGAAGCTTTTATAATCTTTAACTTATTGAAATTATTTATTAACTTAACTTGAAGGCAGCACAGTAAGTGTATATTTACAAAAACAATTCCAGAGCCCAGGAAGGGACATAAAGCAATTTTGTGATTCCTTTTATTTGTATTCTAAACCTCACTAATTGCTCATTTTTCACTGGATTACATTGGAATTTCTCCTAAACATCCAAGAGACCCTAAGAAATCTTGGCAACATTACATTGTCTCCTCAATGTACAAATCTGTGCAGTCCTGGCTGCACTGAACATTATAAACTATATTATTTTGTTTATGCCTGGATGTTTTGTCCTTAGGATGAACAAGTTTCTGCCTCAGTGTGTTGGCAGGTTTGAAGTGAACAGATACCAGTAGTAGATCTCATCACAGCAACAAAGTCAGCCATCAGAAATAAATACAGACGCAGAGGCAGAACAGCTTTAAGGTATCAGCCATTCTTGCTAATGTAAAAGCACTCCTCTCCAACCTCACTCCTGAGAGGAAGGCCCTGGCAACTCTCAGTAGAGACCAGATCATCAACACAGATGAGACACTGAGTCGAGATCCTACCAGTAGCTACAAAAAGAAGGTTATTGAATGTCCGTAAAAACTGGAAAAGGACAAAGCCATTGACAAGCCATTATATTATATTACCCTGGGGAAGCCATCCCATGTATCTACAGTCTCCCCAAGATACACAAGGAAGGAGCACTACTCAGACCCATCGGCAGCAGCATCAACTCGGTTACCTATAACATATCCAAGCACCTAGCCAGCATCCTTGCTCCTTTGGTCGGTAACACTCAATGCCACATCTAAAACTCACATGATTTTGCCATCAAGGTGAGAGAAATAACACTGGACTCGGATGAAACAATGGTTTCTTACGATGTCTTCCTCACTTTTTACACACATTCCCACTCAAGAAGCGGTGAAGATGGTGAAGAAATACTTGCCTGTCCAGCAGAACCAGCTTCACCCCAGACCACACTGGTGCCTTACTTGGCCTCTGTCTAATGACCACCTAATTTCAGTAGAGTAGAGGTTCTTATAGACAGAAGCATGGCTGTCTCATGGGCTCACCAGTGTTCCCAATAGTGGCCAACCTCTATATGGAAGACGTTGAGAGAAAAACCTTGATTACCTTCACAGGACCTGCTCCTAGTTACTGGTTCAGGTATGTGGAAGACACCTGGGTCAAAATCCGAACAGGGGAAGTGTAAGCCTTCACAGAACATATAAATGCTGTGGACACAGAATATATAAATGCTGTGGACAGTAACATCAGGTTCACAGGGGAAGATATCAGAGGAGACTGCCCCTCTTGAACTGTGCAGTATACACTGAAGAAGCCTCACCATTGAGGTGTACAGAAAACCTGCACACACAGACCAGTACTTCAGCTCTCATCACCCACAGGAACACAGGCTTGGGGTCATCAGAACCTTAAACCATCAGGCTGAGAACATTCTCAGTAAGACGGAGGGGAAGGAGAAGAAACAGAACTACATCATGGGACTTTTTAGTGCAACATGTTTTACCTCCAGATACTGTGGTCTAGATTTTTTTTATATAAGCTCTTGACTTGTTTCCAAACCATCTGAATAATCTGACTGCTCATGTTTCTTGCCCTGTGAACCTTTTCATTCCTCCAGTTCAGTATGACTTGACATGAAAAAGATTTTCAAGGTCTTTTTCCTTGGTAAATATGAAAGATTGTGTTGACATCCCTCACATGATTAAACACATGGCCCTTCTAGATGCATTTTGTAATGGTGGAATGTACCAGCGCTATTTAATGCATTAGTAGCGAATCCACTATTCAATTTGCTTTTATTTATGAGATCTGTACCAAACATGATTTGTCACTGATCTGGAATGTAGGCATTGTTTCCATAGCAAAACCTTTTCAAGCTTGTGGAAGTTATGAAAGATTAAAGAAGCAAAACAATCTCTGATTTGTACAAGTCCTAGATATAGTATTTGGCTGAAAAATCCCAAAATGTGGGTCATTGAACATATTTCATGCCCGTTGTTTAAATCTAATAATAGCTCACACCAGGAATATCTTTCAGCAATAAATTCACATTACTGGACTGTGTCAGCGCTGAGAAAAGCATTGGAGGAGAACAGACTCATCCATAGCTGTTAAGCAAAGCACAAAACGCTGCTATGTTATTTCAGTGAGGTGTCATTTTCAGTTGACTGGACAGATTGGTCAGCTGCTTTTTCATGAAGCAGCAGCCAGTTATGAATTAAAGCATGTTGTGTTAGATGTGTAATAGATAGGTAGACTATTTCTTTCTTCGTGTTCATGCCATGGCTCTTTATTAGCCTCTTGCCCATATCATTATGTGTTAATATATGATTGGTCGCAATTAACCTGTGTTGATACATTATCTCAGAGTGGCAGTTTTCTGAATGTCTTCGTGTACTCTCTCTCTCTTTTCCTCTTTGAAAACAAACTTTGCATGTATTAATCACATATTTATTGGCCATGTGAGCAGATTGTAAAGTGACGTGAGTAAATAGATCATCCATGTGTCTCTCAGTTGCCTGAACAACCCTGTGGAAGATTTGTTAGTTTGGGAAGGACTTTGGTCAGATTCTCCATGACAGGCGGATTTCAAGTACATTCTTGAGTGCCTTGTCTCAGTGTATGGCATTATATTTGAGTCAAAAGATGTGCGAGCGATGGCACATCTGCACAGAGAGATCGCACGCATGCAGAGAGATCTGCACACCTGCAGATGTGTAACCATAAATTGTTTTGTGTGACGTGCGCAGATTTCAACTGCCACGCACACTTGTATGATCTTCACGCACATATTCAGCAACAGAGTGAGGCAGAGGCAGGTGCGAGCGTCTTAAAAAAACAACAGCGACACACACAACAACACTGTGCAGCTTCTTTATTTTTATGACCATTGTAGATTCTCACTGAAGGTATCAAAACTATGAATGAACACATATGGAATTATGTAGTAAACGAAAAAGTGTGAAATAATTTTATATTTTAGATACTTCAAAGTAGCCACCCTTCATGAGGTCGTCACCTGAAATGGTTTTCCAACAGTCTTGAAGGAGTTCCCAGAGATGCTGAACACCTGTTGGCCCTTTTGCCTTCACTCTGTCCGTTCACCTTTTCTGCATCGCACAAAGACACGATAGGTGGAACCAAAGATATCAAATTTGGACTCATCAGACCAAAGCACCAAGCACCTGGTCCAATGTCCATTCCTAGTGTTTCTTGGCCCAAACAAATTTGCAATTGATAGCTGCAATGCTGATTTAACATGATTAAATTAATTATGAGCACGCTAAGCTGAAGACTAGCAGCGATTAGCAATTCAGCTCATCTTTTACACAATACAATCAAACAACAGCACCAAGTTCATCAAACACATGTAGTTACCTCCGGCAGCCTCTCAGAGCTCACACACATCAACCACAGGACAGCTCTCCGTTAGTCTTGGAAGTTAAGAGGGTTGTTACATTACTTTTACAGTTTACAGCTATCTTGCTCGAATCAGGTATGGTTTTCAGATTAAGGGTGCGATAGTCAATGCACATCCTTATCTTGCCATTTTTCTTCCTAGCTATCACTATGGGAGATGCCTACGGGCTGCGGGATTCTTTGATAATCCCTGCAGCAAGGAGCTCCTGTAGATGTTTGTGGACATTGTCGATTTCTGCTGCGGCCAGACACCGGACTCTCTCTCAGGAAGGGGTAGGGTCCTTCAACCTAATACAGTTCTCCACCCCTCTTGCTAAACCCACATCCCACTCTGGCAAAGAGAAAACCTGAGGCCGATCAGCAAATTTTAGAGCCAGTTGGTTTTTCCAGTTCTGGACGCGCAACTGTATCAAGGTGTAGTTTCAGCAACAAGGGAATGGAGTGTTCAGCTACACGATGCGGTGAACCAACACTCAAGTACAGCAGCTACAGTCTCTCTCTCCAATGGTGCAGGGCTCTCCCGGTCCTCACTCTCTCCCTCTTCTGGCACATGTCTCGTCCTGAATCACATGATGATAAGAATAAGAATAAGAAGAATTCATTTTATTTATATAGCACTTTTCAATGACCCAAAGTTGCTTACAGAGGTAAAGACACAAAAAAGATAATAATAAACACAAAGCACCACAGAGAACAGAAACAATGGTGGAGTGTGAGATAGATGGCGCTGTTACAGACAAACAGACAAAAGAGGTACAACAGCAGTCTAAAAGGTGGCAGGGATGGATTGAAGAGCAGTTGGGGCTGAATGGATGAGGAGGGTAGAAGGAGAGCGTGAATGGGCAGGTCAAGGAGAAAGGGTAGGAATGAAGGTGGTTATGGGTAGGGGAGGTCGTAGGCTTCGGAAAAGAGGTAGGCTTTTAGACAGGATTTGAATGTGGAAAGTGAGCAAGAGTCGCAGACTGGTTGGGGGAGAGAGTTCCAGAGTCGGGGTGCTGTTCTGGAGAAGGATCTGTCTCCAAAGGTTTTGAGTCTGGATGGTGGTACGGTTAGATTGAGAGTGGAGGAGGATCGAAGGGCTAGGGAGGGGCGATGGGGGATAAGGAGGTCAGACAGCTAGGGTGGAGCCAGGTGATGGAGAGCCGTAAAGGTCAGGAGGGTGGGGTACAGGATAACGCCAAGATTGCAGGCCAGGGGGGAGGGAGAGGTGGTCGAGCTGTCAATGGTGAGTAAAATGGGTCCAGTGTTGTTGAGCTTGGCTTTGGTGCCAATGCGGAGCAGCTCTGTTTTGTCACTGTTGAGTTTGAGGAAGTTCTGGGACAGCTGTGTTTTTTATTATAGAGATGAAGATTTCGATGTGGTTGAGGGGAGGAGTTTTGGTGGGTTTGGTGCTGATATAGATCTGGGTGTCATCGGCGTAACAGTGGAAGTCCAGGTTGAGTTTGCGGACGACGTGACCAAGGGGGAATACGTAGCAGATGAAAAGAAGGGGGCCGAGAACTGAGCCCTGAGGGACCCCCTGCATAACAGGTGAGAGGGTGGATGTGTAGCCAGAGAGGGAGACGAACTGTTGCATGTCAGTGAGGTAGGAGGTGAGCCAATCGAGGGCAGTGCCCTCAACACCCTGTTGGCACAGCCTTTTAAGAAGGATGGAATGGTTGACAGTATCAAAGGCTGCGCCGAGGTCTAGTAATAGCAGGATGTTGAGGGCACTGGAGTCTGCAGAGGTGAGGAGATCACAATTCCTCTTAGTAACTTAAGCTACAGGCTAATTCATGGCAAAAAACCCACATTATATCTTTAGCAAATGAGCAATTGATAGCTGCAATGCAGAATTAACAGTATGAAATTCTATGAGCATGCTAAGCTTAAGGCTAGCAGCAATTAGCAATTCAGCTCGTCTTTTACACAATACAATCAAACAACAGCACCAAGTACATCAAACACATGTATTTACCTCTGGCAGCTTCTCAGAGTTCACACATCAATCACAGGACATTTACCGTTTACAGCTAGCCTGCTCGGACGCTGATAAAGCTGCTTCTGCCGACGCTAACTGCGGCACATAGGTGACGCTAAGCACCTCCTCCCTGAACAAGGTTAGGACAGGATTGTCTAAGGACTACAGACATACCAACAGAGATGAGAGAGTAAAAGATGCTTCACTAACCCACAAACAAACATGGTCTTCTGGGCCCGTATTCACAAAGACTTTTAACTTAGCATTAGGAGTGCTCCTAAATCGGACTAAAAGGTTTTATGTAGGAGTCGTTTCTTAAAAGCAATTCACAAAGCAGCTGAGACCTACATTTAGTTATGAAGACACTGAACTCCTAAACTAGAAGTAACACTCTGTTGCTATGGATGATGTCATTTTATAAGGGTTGAGTTGTTGGTTGTTGAGTGACAGGGCAGCCCATTGAAAAGTCATTTAGGCTGCGCAATGCATGAAGTGAAAATAAGGAAGCTGCCTACAAGCCCATGACAAAGCCTATGAAAAGATATTGGATAAAGAAATGTATTTATGAGAAGAATTAAGTGACAACCCCCCCCACACACACACACACACACACACACACACACACACACACCCCAAACAAAAAAATTAGAAGACTGCGATGAAAAACGTGAATTTCCAATAAAAGCGGCATTTGCTCGAAAAGCTGCGTCAAACCACTCTCCATTAAAATTCGGGAGTTGTGTGTTGATCCGGGAAATTTCGCAACAGTGTCCAGTATATTGTAACATGCGTCAAAGACAATATGTGTATTGATGGAATGCAACTTTTTTCAGATGACAAATGGGACTAGTATAACCTGGGGACCTCCAGTATTTTGTAATAATTGTGGAGGTCATCTGTGATCTTGATCACGTGAGAATCTGCCATGCCGTAATTTGTAAAGTAAAAATTCCACCGCAAATGACCTACCATATTTCACCAAACACAGAGGTCATTTGATAATATTAGTCCTGTGCGAATTGGCATCTCTGTTATTTGGGGTTGTTTTTTTTCTTAAGGTTTTCCACACCTTTTTTCTGCCTTTTTCCCGTTCAAGAATTATGAAGGCTGCTTTGGGAATTATAAATGAAAGTTTTGAGAGCATTTTGGGTGCAAATTCAGGAGGCTCATCAGAAGAGCGAAATCTCGAAAGATGATTAGATGGATTACATGCATGGCAGCATGCGGTAAGGAACATTTTCCCATCTTTCAACAGACTCACCAGTTATTGTATTAAAAATATCCATATCTAACCATTTTGCTGCTCCAGCAAGTGCTCCAGTGTGATCGACCCGGGGCATAATGTCCGTAAACTCCAGTTAAAACACAGACTTTGCTTATCCTGTGTGAATGCGCTGCATGAAACGCAGATGTGGTGAGGTAATTTCTAAATCACTTGAGGTCCCCAGGTAATACTAGTCCCATGTGACAAGCTGCATTTTCCCCGTAGCCAAATACCGGAGTGTTGCCAAACATTTTAACTCCTCCGTTATTGGATTGTTTCGGTTGGTTGGGGACGTTATTTCGTCCCTCACCAACTCAACCACAACTTCAATCCCTTCGCAGTCCATCCAACATTGTTTTAATAATTCCCTGTCATTTAGCATCTCCAACACATTCGACTGTGACCAGGTCTTAGCAAGTCAGGAGTCCTCTGGACTACTTCTAAGGTCTCCCAGACTAAGGCAATACTTTTAAGCCTAAAATGTTTTGTGAATAACTATTATTTTAGAAAATTAGGAGTCCTAAAGTTACAACTGACACACCCGTTATTTTTAGGAGTTGCTCCTAAATTTGCCTGTTAGGAGCTACTTTTAGCCTTTATGACTTTTTTTCATCTCACTTTTTACAGTAAATAGAATAAATGTTTTAACATTTTATAATCCAACACATTTTAAACATATTTATACTTCTTGAACAATAGAAACATTTTAATGTCTGCATATAAATGAACGAAAATAAGGGCTACAAGTAGTAGCAGCTGTATCATCATCATTATTCTATTTTTGTTCATATAACCTTTTTGCCATAACTACAGATATAACGGGAGAAAGTTAATGGTCATAGAGAGTACACTGAAATGGAAGCAAGGAGGGTGCTTTGCTACATAAATTTCAATATCCTGTGAGCGCCCTGTCAAAACGGCAGAAAGGTATCATTTGTTGTGTCTTCTGATGTTTTAGTGATTGTATTTATGAATTTGTATAAAGCTACATTTATTGATTTGTATATATTTTGTGTTCACGGAACAGCTCTTACGATGTTGATGTTGGCAAGGATGATGGAACGATATATTAACAGAGCTGAAAACTACCGACAGCTCGTCAATACTTGTAAAGCAAAAAAAAATGAATTGACCGGGGATCACTACATAGTTAAAAGCCGGTGTTAGATCCATGGGTTTGCCCCGACACGGAGCAGAGACCTGCAGTTTGGTGGTGCAGGCTGCATCACTGAAGCAGAGGATGACAGTTGTCTTTGTTTCAGTCAGTCTTCTCAGACAGCCCACCAACATTGAAAGACTTTCTGATGATATCCTTGTCTAGTTCATTTCTTGTTGTTTTTGTTTTTTTTGTTTTTTTTGTTTAATGTTTTGATCCAGCCATTACATGAGACCGGCTATTTATTGAGGAAATACATAACTAACCATCACAATTAATGATGTAATGTTAAATAAAACCAACATAGCAGTCGGAAAAATTTCAGAGTCAATAAATCAATTATTTTGTGCCACATTATTTAGTTATTTACCAGTGTGTATATATATGAATATGTGCGTGAAGATCATACAAGTGTGCGTGGCTGTTGAAATTTGGGCACGTCGCACAAAATAATTTACTGGTGACTTAAATATAATGCCATATCAGTGTCTCTCTACGCTCTGCTAACGGAGAGGAACAGTAGCTAGCTTTAGTTTTAAAAAAAACTAAACTCTGGGCCTAATCCAGAAGTTCCACAAAGCCCCTCTTGTAATTCTAGTTCTTTTTCTTATTATTCTGTTATTATGATTTATGATTTGAGTGAGAATATCTATCAATTCTGCAAAAACAAGTGGCAAAAGAGGACAACCTTGTCTTAAAATGAAATAGAGATTTAAATAAAAGCACCAATTTAACTTGAGGGTATTTGGATTGTATTTATACATATTTGTTTTACATTTTTGGATGCACTCAGTGACATATAGGTTAAATGAATATACCACAAGAGGATTTCACCAACATGTTCTGTCATTTCTTTTTCCAGGGACAGTTTCAGAAGTTGGGTGGGGTCATAAGAGACAATGAGATGGTAACAGATATCAAGCCTGGCCCTGTTGTGACAGTGTCAACCTCTGCCGGTGTTTATCGGGCTAAGAGTGTGGTGATCACCGCTGGACCCTGGGCTAACAAACTGCTATCCCACACTGGATTACAGCTGCCACTTGAGGTATTCAAATTATTTGTGTTCCACATCCAACAATGTTCATATAGCCACAAATATAAAATATTTTTCTTTAGATAAATTCAGGATTTATTTATGTGCATTTATGTGCGTGTGTGTATATATGTATATGTGTGTGTGTGTGTGTGTGTGTGTATGTACATATATGTACATATATACAAAATGAGTGAAAGTTTAATCTTTCTGGTGTCCCAGCTAGAGGTACGATTGGGCACAAAAAATCAAGCCCGACCCGAGGCCGTGCACGTTGTGTCCGAGCCCGGCCCAACACACTAACTGTAATTATGAGCTCGAGCCCAATTTAATACGTTGGCTGTTATAAATAACGTTCTCAACTACAATTCCGTGTTGTTTGAACTACAGAAATCTGTTTAGAATTATCTTAATGAATAATGCAACAAGTGCCGCACTTAGTGCACTCAACCAAGCCGACATGTGACAACATTGCTTGAATGTTAGGCCCTAATGTTCTCAGCAGGACGTTTTCAAAAAAAGCAACTTTTCCAAGTATTTATATAGCGCTTTTTCCAGTACTTGCCACATTCACCCACTTACACACACATCCATATACTGATGACGGAGGCTGCCATGCAAAGTGCCAACTGCACGTCAGGAGCAAATTTGGGGTTCAGTATTTTCCTCAAGGCCAATTCAACACGCAGCTCAACCCAGCCCTGGGAAGCTGGGATTCAACCAGTGACCCTATGAGCACTAGACAACCTGCTCTACCCACTGAGCTACAGCCGCCCCAAACATCTCTTTCTAAATGTCCCTGAATGTGCTCTAAAAACATTCCAAAATGATCTGAGAACGTTACCGAGAATGTTCTCGTAATGTTTTCAGCAGGAAGTTTTCGTTAATTTCCCAGAATGTTTGAGGATAACCTTCTCTAAAAACACTCCAAAAATGTTTTGTGATAACCTCCTTAAAATGTTCAATAACAACATTACTTGAATGTTAGGCCCTAATGTTCTTGATAATGTTCTCAGTGGGATGTTTTCTTTAAATGGACTTGCATTCCAGTACTCAAAGCACTTCACGGTACTTGCCACATTCACCCATTCACGCACACAGGAGCGAGCAGCACAGCACAGGAGCGAGCAGCCACTGGCCAGACAGCGTGGATCTGGCATTAGTTGCTTTGTAGCTGATAAAGTCATTTGCAGCCTTCTAGTCACTCATCTTGACATCTGCGGATGAAGTCATGAACTGCCATGTCTATCCTTGCCATCTTCACCATGATGTAACACCAGAGCACTACTGTTTACCCTCACCACGCCTTGCAGTGAAAAGGGTCCGGTCTGAAACAGTGTTGCATGGTATACCTCCCAGCACTAAAAACAACATACACAAGCCCATACAAGCATTTTAAAGACTATCGAAAATTGGCCAGGCTGCTACAAATAATTCAAACCTCATCAACACCCATCACATGCAACACAGTTTTAACCATTAATTGGGGAAAGCCCTTACCTTGACAAAGGGTGTTTCTCATCTCTGAGTTAAAGTTAGTGACATTTTTGATACTGAGCTGCCACAATTTGATGGTGATGGCAGGAATTGCTTGCTTGCTATTGAAGTGAATTAGTAATGAATCCCCCTTACATACAAACATACATCAATAATAGCGTAATTTTACTCATTATCCAGATGTTGAAGATACAGGAAAATAGAAATTAATGGCAAAAAAGTCAAGTTTTAGAGACCTCCCAAAATTTCACAAATAATGTTTTCAGTGGAGCTCATGTCTTATTAAAAGGGGCAAGCTCGCCCTTGCTCCCCCATAGTATGGTCATTCATAAGGTCTTTACTGACAGGAAAATTGCTGGGAATTTGACTGCAACTAATGGTTGTTTCATTACTGTAGGTGCTGAAGATCAACGTGTGCTACTGGAGAGAGAAAGTTATAGGATCATACAATGTGAAGCAGCGCTTTCCCTGCTTCTTGCTGACTGAGGGTGAGGAGTCCAATGAACACATCTATGGCCTCCCATCTAACGAGTACCCAGGCCTGGTTAAGGTACGTCATGATACTGGGCCCTCCAGTGTGAACAGGAAGAAAACTCTAGAGTGATATCTATTACTCAAATTTTCATTGTTGTATGAAGTAGACCCTTTTTTATTACCCTTTCTTTTTTTTTTAATCTTTTTTAAAAAATTTTACAGGAACACAATAATGCACCACTTATCAAATTATATGACTTTTTGTAGAACTTTTGCATCCCTGTTCAAAATGTGCCTGTTTGATTGCTTGGCTTCTAAAATTGGTCATTGCAGTTTTATAGAAAAATACTTAACCAAACCCAATGTTTCCTGATTTTGCTGATTCTGTTTAGTTTTTCAATAAATAGAGGGGGATTATGAAGGATTTATTTGTAATTAAAAAGACATGTTTATTACTTATTAGCAGTACTAGAGGGGAGAGAATATTTACAGCTGCTCCTTTGACCTTTACGCAACATAAGGTTGTTAATACTTAAAAACCTTCAAGCAGTAATCCTTGTCATCAATAATGGTGACACAGCACATCAGCACTGGGGTGAGTCATGATTACTTTTTTTTCAGTCGGACTAAATCGGATTAATAGTTCCCAAAATATTCCAACCACAAGAAGAAAGACTGACGGACAGTTTTCTTTTGCTTTCTAGTGAGACAACAGAGCATGAAATGATAATTATAACATGTTGTAATTGTAAATATAAATATATGACCCCTCTCAGGGGGTCCGGGGACATACTCCCCTTGAAAAAACAAAGTTTAATATTTCATTTATAAAAGCATCAATCTGATGCATTTTGAGAGAAAAGTCAAGCAGAATTACAGAAGACAGTATGAATGTATAATAAAGTATCTATCTATACATGGTCACATTATGCTATATAAGAGATGAGACTGACAACTTCTCTCATGAAATGTGCAATAGCACAACTTTAATAGCGCAATCTGCTGCACAATGGAAAAAAGCAAGCCCTTAAAGAGTGTGTTTTGACAAGTTGAATATGGATGGGAAGGGGCAGGGGTTAAAGGGGTCTCATTTTTTCTTCTTTGCCTGGACCAGTGTCTCCATGGCCCGCTTTTGCTGTTTTGCCACATGTCTCAGCCTTGCCCTCCTCTCTTCTTCAGCTGTCTATAGCGACACCACATTAACTCTGGAGTGGTGGTTTGTCAATTCTCCGCCAATGGCGATTCACAGAGGGCGAAGCATCTCCGCCTTTCCATGTGTAATTCACACAGAAATTCGGCGTGCAGCTCCTAAAGGGGCATGATGGTATACGTCATGATGATGATGTCAGTGTGTTTTCAAGGTGTGTCTCAGGTGTCCCCCGGTCAATCTAAACCCTCGGACAGTTTATAATCATATGGATGCTGTTATAATGTGTTGTGATTGAGATCGTGACCCACCAAACATCCTGGAAAGTGACAAAGATACATTTTTCACTCTAAAGTACATAATTAGGCTACACAGTCGCCATCAGTAAACTGGAAGCTGTCTGACCCTAACCCTAACCCTCACAAACACTCTGTGAGTTAAAGAAAGACAGGAGGACGGATGCTTCGCCACATATATCTGTGGTATTTTTCCCCTCATATAAGTTGCCAAAGACAGTTAGTTACTACGTTACTTTTGTTTGGTTATGTAACGTTGCTTTGTGGGAAATTTAGTCCTGTGGCGGCCTGGAAAAAAACCCTCTAACACCTATGCCATTTCTATGAATGACTCTCTAAAACCTGAAGGTTTCCTGAAAAATGTTGCCGACGTTTACAAAAAATGTCATTTCTCAGTCTCTGTAACAGATAGAAAGATGAAATAAAAAATAAGATAAAAAATTTGAAAGCTTACACCCTTGGCTATCATATATAAAGATGTCCATTGGCCCTAATGGTAATAAAAAAAAAAGGGAACTCTATAAACCTCTGAAATAAATGAAATAATTGGTAAAGTCTAATTGCCTAATAAAAAATGCATTTCTCAGTCTTTGTAGCAGATGGAAACCTGAAATAAAAACCACGTGATAGCTTAAACTTTATTGTATTAAGTTTTACATTCAGTTGGTCTCATCTTTCTCTTTCCAAAATTTTACAATGCACAAGCCTTACAGATTTCATAGCGATTTTAACTTAAAGTGTAATGTCAGCTTAGTGTATGAAAAGTAAAATAAAGAGTTTCTGCGTTGTAAGTAATACAGAGCTTTGGCTCCCTCAGAAGTGAACAAGTGCAGTACATGGTCAACAATAATGTCAATAAAAGAACTAAAATGTCAGTGTCATTTTGTTGTACCAACAAAGTAGTACAACAAAAATGAGATTACGTTTCTCCAGGATCAATAACAGAAGACACAATAAATAACACACAATATATATAAGAATATAAGAATATTAAAACTAAAACTATGACTAGGGGCTCGTGAAGTGCAGTAGTGCATATGCTCCAGATCAGCATCAGTCTAACAGCCTGTGGAAGGAAACAGTTGATACGTCTGTTAGTTCGACCTTTATGACTCCGGAACCGTTTTCCTGTGGAGAGGGTGGGAGGCGTCCCTGATGATGATCGGTGCCCAGCTCCTGCAGCGGCTTAGGAAGAGTTCTTGGACAGAGGGGAGGGAAACTCCGATGACACTCCCAGCTCCCTAACTATTCTGTGCAGGGCTGTTTGTCTGACATACTGCAGCTGGCGTACCATGTCAAGATACAATACATTAGAACGCTCTCCACCACACCACTGTAGAAAGTTCTGAGGATGCTGATGGGGAGAGGCTTGTATCAGCTTCCTCAGGAAGTACAGTCTTTGCTGGGCCCGTTTCGTGATGCCTGAGATGTTCTTACTCCAGCTTAGGTCCCATGAGATCTCCAAGGAACTTGATGTTCATCACTCTCTCCACTGTGCAGCCACTGAGGCTGAGAGAAGCGTGCTCGGGCTGTGATCTCCAGAAGTCGAAAACCATCTCCTTTTTTTGTCCGTATTGAGTACCAGATTATTTTCTCTGCACCAACCCTCTAGGTGTTTAACTTCTTTTCTGTACATTGATTTGTCATTTCTATGAATGACTCCTGCTACTATGGTGTCATCCGCGAACTTGAAAACGGTCTATAATCATCTTTTCTGATTTTTTTGGATCTACAAGTGCAATCATCACACATATACACACATTCACTCAGTAAAAGTAGTGTCATTAAGTGTTTGCCACAGACGGACATGTATTGGTTGGTCTGTTTCACAGTTTACCATTTTTATCTTTTCCTGCAGATGGCTTAAAGCCACAGATCTCTTATTTTACTGCCTTTTGTTCTTTTGGGAATTGAAGAGCATCGTTAACTGTTGTGCCTTCTCTCATCTTTGCATTTTTGGACCGGTGGGAGGTGGGGCATGGTCAACTAGAAGTAGTGGTTGTATTTAATAACTGTTTTCTTGCGAACTGAAATGATTTTTTTGGTTTTATATTTTTGCTTTATATGTTTTTATATTATTATTTCACAATTGTTTGCATGTACTATATGTACATAGTGTATCTTTGTGTATTTATATGTGTTTTTGTTACTCTCCCTGCACAAGTTGTGGAAAAACAGTGGACGTGGACATCAAGTAATGGGGAAGATGCATCACTGATGTGCCTGTACTGTAGCAGACCAAAAGAAGATTTGCTGTTGACCCTGTTGACACAAAAACATTCTTGACCATACTCTTGTTTAACTTTTATTATACATCTGTATTGTATACATACTGTGTATTGTTTGTAAGCTGTCGACTTCTGAAATCTGAATCAGAACTTTGTGTTTCTTAACTAAACAAAATATAGGCTCATTTGGTTCTGTTTTCACTTTAATAGGACTGATACAAACACAGCTTAAACAGAATGCCACACCCTAATCACTTGTAGTGCAGTAGTTGTAGTTTTGAAAAAGATGTCATAATTTGTATATAGTTGTATGGTGTTGCCAAGCATGTGATGTTTCATATAGAAAAAAAAAAAAATATTGATGATTTCATTCTGTGTGCAGATATGTTACCACATGGGTAGTGTGGCAGACCCAGACCAGAGGGACATGCAGAGAGACAGATCTGATATTGACATCCTTCAGCGTTTTGTCGCACGCTGTATACCTGGCCTGGTCCCTGAACCTGCTGTGGTGGAGAGCTGCTTGTATACGGTCCGTATAAACACTCAACATCAGTGTTCATACTGGTCATTGGGCAATATCTGAACATTCAACAACTGGGTCACTGGCAACATGACTGTTGAACACAAAATTCCCTCCTCCATCCATGTTGCATTTTGTGCAATATACTGTATATTTTATAAAGTATTTATGTCTGCACTTTTTAAATGTATTTTTCTTGTGAATACATGCTGTTGTTTTTATCCTGCACTATTCTGAGCCATTGAAACTAAATGTTTTTCCCATTGCACTGTAAAGTGAAATTCAAATGACAATAAAAGAAAGTCTAAATAAATTAATATATTTAATGAAACTTTATTGATGAGCTAAAGAGGTGGGGGCCACATTTAGTTTTAATCATTTACAGGAGATCAGAAACTTGGTTAGCTTCTATTTTCTTTAAAAAGGACATATTAACATATCCTATAATTCAGGAACATTTAGGAATTACATTAAAGAGATTCACTCAAATTCTACACTGAAATATTACAAATCAACATAACAGAACTTCTTTGCTTTCTTGTGTGAACTAAGAGCAAAAGTAAACTTTTTTCAACGGATTTGCAGTTTAATTTTAAAGGTCACTTAACACTATCTTACCCTCAGCTATTCAACTTACCTTGCTACAGATAAAGACATGTACTCCAGCTGTGACATCACTATTGGGTGTGGTTAGACTTGGGTTTCTTACCAAGATGTTGTCATACCAAAATTGCTGAATAGGCTGATTATCAGTGATTGCTGAAACAACAAAAAACATAACCCCTCCCTATGCTGACCGTTTCACTCTTCTATTACTTCACCTCACTTCCTCCTTTGTTTGCCATAATTATTACTATGGCCACTAAAGGTTGGTGCCCGACTAGAAACATAAATATGGGTTGTAATAAGATGCTTTCACAATCAAGCTACATGGCTGTTAGGCTGTTACAATTGCAGTGCTAAATTAGTGACATAACTGTTCTAAACACCTTGAGAATCAAAGTAAAAGCAACACCATGAAACAAAGCATGTTTTTTTGCTCTTGGGTGCAGTGAACCATCAAAAATTTGTTTGGAAACTCCAGCACTGTGTTCCTCCAGCAACACTGTAAGCTGCTCTTACCAAGATCACATACCAAAGCTGTTGGAAAACACAATTTCTGTATCCTTGTCCAATGGCCCTGAAAAGCATGACAGTCATGCTTTCCTCACTCAGGAGGTGTTTTGTTCCATTACCAGTGATTCTTATAAGAGGACAGACAGTTGAATTTTGTCTCTACACTTTAATTTAAAACTTCCCTTTTGTCAGAGGTAATTATGTATTCTATTATAGACTTTCATCCAGTTAAAACATTTTTAAATGCATTTTCCACAAAGACTTGGACAAAAAACAGCTCTAAAGGCCACATGGATGTATGCATTGAATAGAAAACCTGCTGAAAGAAAGGCTGCGGCACACTTAACTAAATACTGACAAGCTGCCCTGTTTCTACAAGTGCACTGGGCCAGTTGATTATAGATCATCATCAGATGGATCAGATATGGTAGAAAGTATGCATTTCAAACCAAAATTTGTAATCAGTTTTAAACCTGATAGCATGGTGAGAGTCAGTATCTCCTACAGCCTGGAGCCTCTCATTTCAGTTGGACTGCTGGTTTTCATGCCTTGTTGTTTTTTGTTTTTTTTGCAGATAACACCTGACCGTCATTTTGTGATTGACACACACCCCACCTGCAGCAACATTGTCATTGGAGCAGGATTCTCAGGTACAACACAATACAACTACATACAAACTGAACCAAATTAGAGAAAACTATGGAGGGAATTTTGTTCCTTTATTATTCAATCAAATAAAATAGATTTGAAAAAGGGTAAGTGGCAATCATATTTATTTTTTTTGAGATCGAAACAGAATAGGTTGCAATTGAAAAAAAAAATGAGAGAACATATTTCTTCAACTTTAATCAAAACTAATGTTTGTAAGTTTGTAAGAGGGTGTTTGTGGGCTGCCGCGGTCTTCTCCATCCGTCCGTCCCCCGGCTGACAGTACTGTTGTGTAGGAACAGTGAGGTTTTGGCACCGCGAGTACCATGCAACATGTAAGGGATAATGCCCGACGAGGTATCCATAAACAGAAGTTAATGGACGACGCAGAGGCCTATAACCGTCCGACGCACAGCCTTTAGTCAGCCGTGACTAGCAGAGACAACCATGTTGCTGCTGATCAGTGTGCTTGCAGCAGCAGGGCATTGTAATTCATTACTTGTGTTGTTGTTGTTGTGAATGTACGGCAGGCTGTAGCAAACGATATATAGCGCAATTCATTACTTATGGGAAACGTTTCAAGAGCAACAGGCTTGCCTCCAAGCAGCACAGCACAGGGGAGAAGTGGGTGTAATGCAGAAGAAGTAGCTGGCACTGGAGCCAGGTCAAACCAACCAATAGAAACTCTTCTCTCAGCCACCAGCGTAGGCCCCGCCCATCAAGTGCAGTTGAATTCTAAAGCAAAACTTTAGAACTTGCAAGCAAAGAGGACTGATTTATAAGCAAAATGGTCATGTTTTTACTTACAAACATTAGTTTTGATTAAAGTTGAAGAAACATGTTCTCTCATATTTTTTTTTTCAATTGCAACCTATTCTGTTTCAATCTCAAAAAAAAGATTGCCACTTACTCTTTTTTGCTCTCAAATCCCTTTTTTGGTTTCAAATCTATTTTATTTGATTAAATAATAAAGGAACACAATTCTCTCCATAGAAAACCTATGATAAGCCGTCTGTGTGTGTGCGTGTGTGTGTGTTAAGATCAATTACCCCATTTTGTTTCCCAAATAAATAGAATATACAGATATTACAAAATGATATTCATTAGCTTTGGAATTAAGGTGTCTTTAGTTCTCTAACCATTAGTAGAAGCTGAAGCCTTCCAGTTTAGATCAGTTATATAGAGGCTGCATCAGAGGTGTTCACTAACATCAACCAGACAAAGTTTACAGCCATTCTAGAAAGCTTAGTGAGGCTGTGCTGTACTACTCTAATGTACACTACTGCATAGTGGTGCTTTTCATGAATTGACAACATACTCATAATGACAATGCAAATATCCTGGTGCATCAGAGCAAAAGTTTACCATGTTCACATTATAGTTTAAGAAAAAACTGCTGGACGAACCAAACGAAAAACCTGCATTGCCATCAATAGAACAATAACCCCAGTGTGGCTCCAACGCAACCAAGGATATGTTCATGAAGTAGGGTGACAACAAGTCCCCACAGAATTTCACACACTGAACTAATGCACTTCTAATGTTCTTTAACCATGAAGGCCATGGTTGAGGCAAGACGTCTGATTAAGGGACCATTTGTATCACCTGAGGTCCCACCCACTGTATAAAAACCATCATTAATATATGGGAAATGTATAGTTCATTAAACCGTTAAAGTTCATTAAAGTTATTAGCTATTTCACTGTTAACAAAAAAATAGAATGCGTTGTCATCCATGTATTAAGCAATGTAGCTCATCTATAAAAAATATTTGGATGGCCATTATGAAGTTGTAACTAATTCTTCTAAACTTAACAATGCTTGTAAAAACTTGAATTTGACCCTGAAAGACTGCTGTTGTGTCAGTGCTGGACTGAGAGCACAAGAGCCTGGATTTTTGTATGTTTATAAAACATTTCATTGTTTTTTAACAGCAAAATAACTATTAATTAAAGTAATGTACCATAACTTTACCATTCAGTGCTCCCATAAATTTGCATAAATTTACCTAAGGGTGTGTGTCATGTGATTTTTAAAGGATTTCTCACAGAACACACAGAACTGATGATAATCATAGTCTGGTTCTTATTCTCATTAGTCACTTATTCTCAAATATGTGTTACATCATGTGATTGTATTGTTCAGTAAAACAAAAACGTACACCACGTCTAAGGTGAAAGTATGGCCTAAAATTTATTTCACTTTATTTCGTATTTTTGTTTTTTGCACGATAGAATCATATTATGGCATTAAAAAAATAAATGGTATTCTCTATTCAAATAGATGCAGCCACTTTTCACTGTATTGGGAGTGTAAGGAAACATACCCTAAGAGAAACAGATGTGTTTATTGGCTTCACATAGGAATAAACATGAGATATGCCCACATGTGTTCTGGAGGTGTAGCCTACTGACAATGTAGGTTAATTAATGAATGTGATGTGATTCATTCTCAGAGTCATATAGGGGCTAGGGTTAGGCCCCTTAGCAGCAGAAAACCCCAAAAACATTTTTGTAAGTCCAATAGTTGCTGTACCATGGAGCTTTTCTTCAAGTACATTTACATACATCAGTGAGGATCATGTAGCAACAACAGAGCCAGCTAAATAGCAAAAACACAACATGGAAAAAATGTTTTTTTCCTACATTCAACCTCCTACTGTGGTTATTTAATCAGCCCTCAAATGAGGCTTGTAGGTCACACAACTTCTTTTGTCTGTCCCTTAGGACTAGATACTAGCATTTGAACCACTGTGCTACTATTGATAGAAAACGCTAAAACTGAAAGGTTCCATGTTTGAACTCTTTTACAGTCAATCTTTGAGCTTGAGTTTTAAAGGGCATCCTGCTTTTAACACTGCTGGCCCTGTTGAGGCAGCAGCCTAAGTACAGTGGTTAAAGCGCACATGTTTTCCGGTTGTTGTGGAGGTGTTCATCAAAAATAAAGTTAATCCACTGGGTCTTCACTTCATTGGATGGTGAAAGTAGATATAGATGTTTGTGTTGGTTTCTGCAGACAACAGAGGAGAAATTGGGGATGCTTTGTTTACTTTCCACATGTGTGTGTTGCCAAAAGTCTGCGCTAAGTGAGGGAAACGGTACTTACTGGATTTAGCCCTCTAGCTGCATGTTATCACAGCCACAGTAAAGCACACTTTTAATATAGTAAAACACACATGATGGAAGTGCAATATTGTCAAATCTGTGTTGTAGCAGAAAGTGATGTAATGAAAGTGCCCACTCCATTCAGTAAACAGGCATCCTATGTACCCTTCACTGCATGTCACTCCTCCCTCTCTCTACTCTGTTTCCTGTTGTCTCTTAAGCTGTTCTAAATATATTTTTACCTTCACATCCTTTATTAAAAGGCAAAATTCCATGGAGATATTCTTAAAAAAAAAAAAATGGTGTCTGTGTTTTGAAGTCAGTGGAGTCAAGTAGAAAAACAAAGACTGAAAAGTAGTGTTTTTGGCACCTTCACACCAGATGTGTAATGATGAACAGCAACACAATAAATAATAATAATAAAAAAGAATTTTAAAAGGCAGCAGCAGCCAAATGATTCGGCATCACTTGTTCCATCCACACCCAGGAAGAGCTCAGAGCCAAGCAGCACAGAGGCAAGTGTGTCACAAGCTGTGTGTGTTTGTTAGGATGCTGATTCCTGATTCATTCCCATTTTGATCTGCTGTTGATGCTGTTAGCTTTTAATACAAACCTAGTAGCCCTTTCATGTTGCTCCAGGTTATACCGATTGAAATTGAGCTGTCCCAAATTTAAAAACAATTACAGCTGCTGCGCATCGATGGGTCAGGTCCGGGCTATTTTTGGCAAATTTAGGCAATTCTGAGCAACAAACAGGAGAATAGGAAGACAAGACAGTTGATAGCAATGTTCATTTTGGACCACTTGAGACTTGAACTCACAACTTCTGGAACCAAAGACTGTCATCTATCCTTCAGAGCTAATTGGCAAGTGGCAATACAACAGTGGCTTCACAAACTGAGTAAGCCATTCACTGTTGTGTAGGCAGATTTGAAACCACTGTAAAAAATTCAGTTATCAAGACAAAAATCTGAAAATACACATATTGCAGCATGGAAATGTTGGTAATTTGTTTTTAAAAATGATTGATTTGCTCCATAAGTGAATAACTGATGTTTAGCTATGTCATTATTGCATTGACTCCAATTGTTCACAAAGAAAAATTTAAAATGCTGTGAAAAATTCGGTTTTTGAGTTTCTGTGAGGTTCTTCTTTGGGTCTTCTCTAATTAACATGGCAGAGGCAGCCAGAAGGGCGACTCGTCTCCACCTCTCTTGTCCTACCGTTACCTTTACTGTCTGTTGGCACTTTTCCATCTCATCATGCAGTCATGTCCTTTGCCTAATTATATCTGTAATTAATATCCTGCACACAGTGCTCTGCTTTCAGAGGAGCTTACTGGGATAAATGGACTAAAAGCTTAAAGGTTGGACAAATGAATTCTATACCAGTGAATTCGCAATGAGAGCCTCATGAGGAGTGAAGCTAAATATGAATGTGTGACTCAGCTTTCACACCAAATGCACAAGTGCAACAATGTGCAAATTAAAGTTACTTTGTTCAATATATGTACAGCTCAGTACATAGCTGCTGTATGCACTGCCTTAATTTACTACAAGGATATTTTGCTGTTGGGTTATACTCTAACTCGCTAGTGCATATGGTGTGAAAGATGGGTCAAGGTGGCACCAGAGTATGAATGTTCTGTATTTTTGAATTTCTAGAAAGGAAAGGGCTCATTCCTGTGGAGCACAGTCATGTTCAGAGAATTTAATGGCAGTCTTTTCCTAGTGGACAGGCCAGGGGATCATCCTCTGTGAATGTCATTGCTATTTACACTTTCAAGATAACTTGCTTTAAAAGAAGTCATTTAATCATGGTTTACTCCCATAAATGGTTTAGTAGAGATGATGTTTCAGCTTTGTACATTTTTATATGTTTTGATAGATGATGAACAAACATAATAACGTAATATGTGAAATGGCACACCCAGTCTTTTTCACAGGATGACTCACAAGCTTTCATATTATCATACAATTTAAGACAATTCTGTAATTGATAGCTGAGTTGCTGGTGTAAGATGTGGTAGCACCTCTGTGAGGCAGAAGTCAGGCAAAGTACTTTTAGTTAAATGCATGCAAACATGTTCATAATAATTAATCTAACATGGTTCATTTTACATGTTCACAGTGTTCATTTTGTGTGTGAGCATGCAGACATTAGTTATTAGCACCACACACAAAGTGCAGCTGAGGTTGCTGGATGCCATTAGTTTCTTGAGTATTAGGGCATAAAGCAAAGTACTGGACCAACTGAAATGTTAACTTGACAGTGATGCTGTCATTGAATTACCAAAGCTGGTTCAATTGGTCCTGAAGTGAACATGAGTATGTGTGACTGATTTAATCTAATTGTAGTCATGACATTTCACTCTGAACCTAAAAATGTAAATCTCACCGTAGCAATAAATACAAACACAATGGATCATCATAGCTAATGTGAATCAGCATCTGTGGACCATGGATGTCAATATCAAATTTCATGATGGAACCAATATTTCAAATATTTATGCCCCGTGCAGGTCTCGACCTGTGAGGTCCCTATTGTTTTTCGAATGATGACTTTTTCATTCCAAGTGATCTCATTTTTCACTGCCTGAACATACCCCAAAACTCATCAAAGTCTGTTGTCACGTCCTCCAACCTACTTTTTCAAACTCCTCCCAGGCGATTTCACCGATTTCCATGAAACTTTGCACACCACATCTGTAGACCCTCCTGACAAAAAGCTGTTAAAAGAATTTGAATATTTGAAACAATACTCAAGTTATTAAATAACAACTTCCTGTTGTTAAACTAGCTCTAAAAAGTGCCAAGCACCTCCTCCTGTTCTGGACTGTCAAGTCAATGAAAGCAATATTGCTTCATATTATCCGCTTCATTTATCAACTATAATTTCACCAGTATATAGCAGATATTTCTAAATATTTAAATTGGAACCTAACTGATAAATATATCAATATGTCTCTTGAATAATATAATATGATATAATATATGAGTAAATATGTTATATAACCTCAGATGGACAGTGCAAACTAGCTGTGATGTTGTAAGTGGCTGATAAAGTTTTTCGGTCTTAATTTTGAACTAAACGCTATTTAATAGTCTGGAGCTGGTAATTAAGGTAACTCACATCTTCAGTGTGGCATTATACTCAGATCACAATGTCTCCGGTGAACCACTTCAGTGTTTGATTCTTCTCATTATCTGTACTGTTGGCTCCTCCCAGCAGCACTATAGAAGCTCAGCACCATAATAGAGAAGTTCACAGGGCTTCTCCCTTCTACAGAAAAAAACATGTGTTGCCCCCCCCCCTTCACTACGTGCATTTGTCATCAAAGGCCAACATAAGTGCTTTAAAGCAAGTACTGGGGGGTTGCCATGGATACAAAGTCACTCTGTGAGCTTGGCCATCTATTGAGGTTTTCCATTCTCCTTCTCTGGCAGGATAAAAATTCATGTGGCCAAACTGTCAGAGCCAACCTTTTATGACTTCAAAGCCAGGCAGAATCCACAGGAGCGCCAAGACCTTTGTCAAGTGGCAATGTGTTACATTCCTCAAGCACTGTTGACATTTACAATTTGCCTCTCAGACCTTAGCAACAAGGATGCTGCACATGAAAATATTTGCTCTCTCATCTCACTCCTGGGCCTGAGCATGTAAAGCCATTACTCAGAGAGAGGACAAACATCCCTTAATTTAGTATTTTGTCCCAGTTCACTACAGTGAATAGATGCTCAGTGACAGGCATCACAGCAGCTTTGCTCTTCTTTTAAGTATTCACTCATGTGGGGCTCAAACCCATAGCCTGACTCAGACAAAGGCCCAGAGATAAGGCTCTTTACAGGCTAAATAAAAGGTGCCGGGCATGCATTTGCTCACATTAGGACACTGATTCATAAGACATGGTTTGATGACCTTCATACATACTCTGCTCACTGCCTTCTCTTCTCCAGGTCATGGATTCAAGTTTGGACCAATCATTGGCAAGCTTCTGTGCGAACTCAGCTTGGGAGAAACGCCCTCGTATGACCTCTCACCTTTCCGAATCAGGCGCTTCCTGGAAAATACCAAATCAGCTTTATAGAGCTGGGACTGGATATTCAGAAAATCTGCTAATCATCAAGAAGTTTTCATTAATTGTAACTGTAATATGATTTGAGATTGTCATGATAATTTAGCCCCAAGTTGTTACTTAACTTAAGTAACAAGGTTAGCTATTAAGCACCTTGGCTTGCTGAGAGCAAGAGATGAAGCGATCTAATCCATTTCATGTGTGTGCACTAAATATGAAGTTACAGGACGTGATCAGCTTTGCTTATCTTAGCATATAGACTGGAGGCACAAGAAAACAGTAGCTCGGCTGCGCTCGTAGTCTAAAAAAATCTGCCAACAAGCTATTTTTTCAATTTTGCTAATTGACAAATCTCATTTGTTTAGTCCAACAGAAATGCAAATAAAAAAACTGTGAGATACATGCTCAAACTATGCCTGTACAAATGTAGAACACAACACTACATGTCATTCTGTAGTTCTTTTTGTATGATTAGAAAGAAGAATAATATGTATAGTAATGACATTTAGAGATCGAACTGTTTCTTCAGATGTCATGTATAAAAAGAGGGAGAGAAGTTTTTTCTGTATTGGGTATAGAGGGCGTCAGCTGAAATCGATTTCCCCTTCACTTGGTGAAAGCTGCTTCTGCTTTCTATATATGCAACTGTGTTTAATACACTTTTAAGATGTATGCATGGTTATGGCAAAGAAATTATTGCTGTGACAGCAAGGCAACAGGTTAGGAGATATCGTTTCATGTGGCAATGTGAACTTGTATTCAAGGTAATTACATTTGAATTCTGATTAAAACCGAAATGGATACAAGGTAGCCACTACAAGTCAATGCCTTAATTAGCTTTTGACTTTTGCATAAAATAAGCTGTGCTGCTTCTACAGAGCACGATATGCATGAAACTGTGTGTGAGCCTG
The DNA here is from genome assembly GCA_030272975.1 of Sparidentex hasta. Lineage (NCBI taxonomy): Eukaryota > Metazoa > Chordata > Actinopteri > Spariformes > Sparidae > Sparidentex > Sparidentex hasta. The sequence goes on from JARJLU010017465.1 coordinate 45,556, forward strand.
AATATTGTGATTTCTTAGAATAACCAAGTTTCATGTGTTCATGTACACAGACTGAATCAGGAAAAAAGAAGTAACAACCTGTAAAATAAGTCACCTAGTTGTTCCCCAAAGCAACAAGAATAATATGTAATGAACTTGAAATAAACTAATGCTGCCTTGATTTTGACAAAAGGAACTTGCATCAACAACTAGATTCTGACATCATTGTGCAATTGTAAAATCACCCATCTGTGACATAGAACAATTAAAGAGGCTATAATCTTATTGGCTTGTATTATTTCATGCATCAGTAAATCTCTCTCACTCGCTTCCTTCCCAGCGTTCACCATTTTGCCAAATAAGTACATGTTTAAAAAGACATCAGCCATTGAGTCATTTGTCTGCGTGGAGCCAGCTGCGTGCTCGGGCCTCAGAGGTTGCCTTTTGCCTGGATCTTTTTCCCAGTGTACCGGTAAACATTTTAATCACTAATCAGATGGCCTATTACAATGAATGCCAACTAAGGCTATCAGCAGGAATGGGAAAATTATGCAGCGAAGCGGCAGTGATCAGCAAGCCATTTGCTCCCTTGCCTCTAAGTGACTTCAGATGGATAGCAAAGGGCCATTACGCAAATTACAAGAATTAGAAGTACATCAAATATGCACATGCAAATATTAAGCTACCAATAATCATCAAGCAGGGGGCCAACTGAAACACCTCTCTGCAACAATGTCAAGCTTGTAAAAGGCCAACAGCAATGAAAAAAAAAATCAGCTGCACATGAACAATATTTGGGGGACTGGAGAACAGTCTAGGCAGTCTACCTTGACCGGCTGGATTTAGAGAGAGACGGGGAACATGGCAACAACAATGGAACTATAGGTCCATTTAACACATTGAATGTAATCAGTGCTCTAGAAAACGCATTTCAGGTTTGAACTTTCTCAGTAATGATATGCTGTGTGTAGTTCGTCCCAGTTATTTATTTAATTAGCTTACCTCATGGTCTTTATTGTATCCATGCAGAATATGAACAGACTTCCAGTCAAGCTGTCTTGTTAAGGATATTATCAAAATAGTTAGACTGGTGGAGTTAACATACAGTATCATCGTACTTTAAAGGAAAATTATGTGGACAGATTTGTAGGCTTGTCAAAAATTAGTTAAATACATGTTTTGTAATTTTACACAGGGTTAGGGTTATGCCTATTTATTGTTGTGATTAAGACAATACAATACAGTGACTTTCAATCATAATATGGTCATTTTACACCACTTAAAAGATAGTTCAAGATTCCCTGTCCTGCAATGGCAATAGCCTGTCAACATCTTTGAGCTTGATTTTGGCCTTTCAGCAACCCATGGGTGATGTTACAGTGGCTCTTCATTGAGAAAGAGCCTTTAAAGCAAGGGGATTACAGTAATGCCTCCAACTAAAATATGTACATATAGTTTGGGATGTCGTGCATCCCTGGGAACAATCACTTTGGATCTTAAATAAACTGTTTGAGAAAAATAGCTTTAGAAAAAAAAGTTGTTTTCAAGGATTCAAAGGTTTTATCTGTCACATACTTATACAGCATGCACAGTGTAATGTTTTTGTGACATGTACTGTACTTCTGTGCTTGATTTAAGTAAAAATAAAAATAAAATGCAGTGCAAGTAGAATATAATAAATACAATACAATAAAAACTTTTTTGTTGTTCAGAATGCAGAGTTCAGGGCTCTGATTGCCACAGGGAAAAAACTGTTCCTCATCCTCTCTGTGCGTGTTCTATGACAGCGCAGGCGTTTGCCTGATCTGAGGGTCACACACAGTTTGTTGCAGTGGTGATGGGATCCTTTATAATCCTTCTGGCTCTGTTGGTGTCTAAGTCATGCAGAGGGGGAAGTGTGGTACCCATGGTCCGCTCAGCAGACCTCACCACCCTCTGCAGGGCTCGTCGGTCCCCACAGGAGCTGTTACTGTACCAGACAGATATGGCTCCAGTCAGTATGCTCTGTACAGCAAGTAGAGGGAAATCAGGATCTGTTGGGAGACCTTGAATCTGCTGAACTGTCTAAGGTGATAAAGGTGCTGTCTTGCCTTTTTCACCACAGTGTCCATGTGTACAGTCCATGATAAATCCTCGGAAATGTGTACTCCAAGGTATTTAAAACTGCTCACTCTCTTCAGTGGTCTCCCCGTTAAGGTCCTCAACGACATTCATTCAAACACAGACAGCGGAAAAATCTCAGTCTTAGTATTACTGGATCTCAGTGCTGCGTTTGACACAGTCGACCATAATATACTACTGGACCGACTGGAAAACTGGGTTGGACTCTCTGGTTAAACACTAAAGTGGTTTAAATCCTATCTAAATGAGAGAGACTATTTTGTGTCTATTCGTAATTACACATCTGAACGGATAAAAATGACAAGCGGAGTACCCCAGGGCTCCATACTAGGGCCTCTACTATCTAACATTTACATGCTTCCTCTAGCTCAGATAATGGAAAACAATTAAATTTGCTACCATCGCAGATGACACACAAATTTATATAACCATAACACCAGGGGACTATAATCCCATACATACCCTGAGTAGATGCATTGAACAAATCAATGATTGGACGTGTCAGAGTTTTCTTCAGTTAAACAAAGACAAGACTGAAATAAATTTTTTTTGGATCCAAGGAAGAAAGACTTAAAGTCTCTGCTCAGCTTCAGTCTGTAACATTGAAAACTACAGACCAAGCCAGAAACCTCAGTGTAATCATGGACTCAGACCTGAATTTCAGCAGCCATATTAAGACAGTTACAAAGTCAGCCTACTATCTCCTGAAGAATATATCCAGGATAAGAGGACTTATGTCTCAGCAGGATTTGGAGAAACTTGTTGACGCATTTATCTTCAGCAGACTCGACTACTGTAAAGGTGTCTTTACAGGACTCCCGATAAACTCCATCAGACAGTTGCAGCTGATTCAGAATGCTGCTGCTCTAGTCCTAACAAGAACCAAGAAAGTAGATCACATCACTCCAGTTCTTAGATCTTTACGCTGGCTTCATGTCTATCAAAGATTTCAAAATCCTGTTGTTGGTTTATAAAGCATTGAATGATTTCGGGCCAAAATACATTTCTGATCCAGTCTGCTTTCAGTCCCCAGAGTCAGAACTAAACATGGAGCATTCAGTTACTATGGGTCTCAAATTTGGAACAAACCCCCTGAAAATTTCAGGTCTGCTCCAACACTCACCTCTTTTAAATCTAGACTTCTTCTAGAATCTTGCCACTGCTTTTAACTGAAGCAATTCAAGTCTTTGAACTGCATTATGACTCTGACTCTACAGCTTAGTTTCTTTTAAATTTTTAATGTCCTTGAAATGAAATTTATATGTCTTTTAATAAAATGTGTGTGCACCTGTAAAGCACTTTGAGTTGCCTTGTGCCTGAATTGTGCTGTACAAATAAACTTGCCCTGCCTTACAGTGTTGAACACTGAACTGTTTTGTGGCACAACTTGCCCCCAGTGCAGGGTAAGTTATGCCATTAGAAGGAACACATTGGGATAAATTGTGCAATTGATAACTGAAGTAAAACAGATCATTTTAATCTCACAAATGATAATGCTATATAAAAGCAAGACAAATTCAATACAAAATGACTTATTTAACATTTATTTAAAGTTTTAACAACATCAGAGGCCACTCTTCTATAACAAGGCCTACACCGTCACATGAACACCTAACTTATCTTATTCTTCACAGATCCCTACCCTAACCCTAACCCGAACTCAAAAGCCAGTTCACGTCATTTCATGACACCTATGCCATGAAACATTGCGGCTATGTTCAACTAGATCTTTCTCCATGTTCTCACTGAAGACTTGTTTGGCAACTGTTGTTCTTCCATTGCCTGGCTTTGTTACTTCTACTTATGTTTTTTCTTATCCATATATCTTTTTATGGTCATCCTGCAGATCTTCATCTCCCTTCAAACCTGATGTATGGTCTTCCCCTGTTGCACGTCTTTCCACTCCTCAAGAGGAGTTGGAACCATGTCTAATGTTAAATGCTGCAAGTACTGCCTTGTTGCAGGCAGTGACCTCAGGCCTCAAAGTTGGGCTGTTTTCCCATGTTTTTTTTCTCGCTCTTATTGTGAGAGAACCCCTTTCGAGCGGCTTTCCCTCCAAAGCAGATGACAGTTCAGAGGGGCAGTCAGCCGTTTGCTTGACATAAGGTCAGAGCCAATGACTGTGAGTCAGCCAAAAACCAAGATGGACTGTCAGCCAAGGAGCCCGCGGGGAAAAAAATGAAAGAGCTGCCACATTTGGAAGGGTAATGAGCTTGGTTGTGAGGCAGCCAGGAGAAAACATTGAAAGCCTTGCATGTTTTTACAGCATTTCCTTGTCACCGACTCTCTTTGGGGAAAAGGTATCTTTTCCTCCACACCATCACTCCCTCCCCATCATCTCAGTCTCTGTGCTCACCTCTCCCGTCTTGCCAGCAGAGATGTGCGATAGTGACTGAGAGGCCAATTTCCATCATCCGGCTCATGAATACCGAATGGCCTCAAGTAGTTTTGATTAAGAAGGTACAAAGGTTGCAGACAGTAATCTGCAATCTTTCACCACGGAGAGAGGGATTTCTAGAAAAACAGGCAAGAGGAGGAGGAAAAATAAGACCTATTAGAACAATTTGTTTCATTTTAAACGACAGAGCACGGCTGTTGCTGTTAAAGGCAGTCAGGTTTTCTCATTTTATTCCAGACAGAAGTGAAATATAAGGTATTAATACCAGAGAGAATTGACTGAAATCGCCATTTTTCCCGTGCTGAAAGTGCTGAGGCAGCACAGAAACTCTATGATATTCTAGGCCTCTGAGCTGCCATATGAGAGGTGAAGCTGAGCAGCTGCCTGCTGCCTGTTTGGGGATGTTCCCCTATAGTATCGCCACAGTGAGGGAAAATTCACTATCACTTACCAGCTCCACAGATGATCTGACCTCACCTCAGGTTGCTTCCTGCTGACTTCTGCTTGTCAGTGGGACTACACTGTAGGCAGGGCGCTGCTGATGAAGAGCAAAATGCATTTGACCCATGAAGAGCAAACTGCATGAGACCTACCCTCCAAACTCTACACATGTTTCCATATATGAAATGTTAGAGGACAGTTCCAAGTGTCTAGAAGTAAGTACGAAGGAAGAAGTTTAATATGGATTTGAATTCATTAACCTGTTGCCAGTGCATGATTTCTTCCAAGTAATTTATGAATTTTGTGCATTTATTTTTATCACCTATCTACTGAAGTTACTGTGTAAAAGGCACCTCCTGCTGCAGCTACTGCTACTGCTACTTACGAGATGGTAAGACAGGATGTGAGGTCAATATGATGACAAAAATAAATACATTTGTGATAAACAGTGCAGACCATGTTTGAAGCAAGCTGAAGTTAATGTGCTGCCTAAAAGCTGCAGGGTATCTGCTGAAAAAGAGTGTACAGCAAATGTCAGACTGTAGTAAATAAAGAACTTCGGTGTCTGAAATTTCTGTGCCATTAAAACTGAAACTGTTTTTTGTTGTTGTTGTTGTTGTTTTTTCTTAGGCACAGAAGAAACAAAGAGCAGTTCTGTATCTTTATATCCGCATCTTATCACTAAGGACCTGGTGCTCAGTATTGTCTTTTGTTCGGCTGCAGCGCTTCTTCCCTGATCTCACTGGTTTTATTGGATCTGTGGCTCAGTTCAGGAGACAGGACGCGTTCGATAAACTGGAGGTGTTCAGGCCACTGGTGACCAAAGCCAGAGCTGTCTGCAGTGGTGATGGTGTGAATGGTGTTGCTGATGGAGATGAGGAGGAGGAGGAAGAGGAGTATTATGAGGATTTTTAAATACATTGAGGGGGACTGGAAGAGGGCGTGGCCAGGGGAGGTCTTCCTCAGCCACAAGCGGTGCAACAACGCCGGGGTTCTCCAGAGCTTTTCCTCCTCGCTCTGTGGAGGTGCTGGACATCACGTCCAGACATATTTTAAGGGTGACCGCTCTCTATGAAAGTGTAAAAGTTTTTTTTTTTTTTTTTTAATGTCACTGTTTATAACCCGGTTTTAAGTACTGCGAGAATGAACTTTTTAAATCTATGTTGTACACGACTGTGCTGATGATTATTTACTCTTGGGTGGTGATTTTAACTGCACTGAGCATTTTAAACCAGACAGGAATCATCTGGAGCCTCCTCCTGCTTCCTCTGCCCGGCTCAGACGTCTCATGGAGACTCATGAACTGAAGGATGTGTGGAGAGGTTTTCACAGTAGAACCAAACAGTCCACCTGGACTCACTGTAGAGACAGCTCCCTCTCTCTGGCCAGGCTGGACCGCTTTTACCATTTTAAACATCATTTTAGTATTTTTAAAAGCTGTCACATCACCCCAGTTGGTGTGTCGGATCATTTTCTGGTTCAGTGTTGTTTTTACGTTCGGAATGTGAAGACCTCCAGTGCTTATTGGCATTTTAACACAGCTATTTTATCAGATCGTTCTTTTGGAGAAGCTTTTAGTTTTTTATGGATTTTACACAGGGAAAAGAAAACCTCATTCTCCTCAGTGCAGCAGTGGTGAATATTGGGAAAACCCTGGGTCAGCAATTTTGTAAACAGTTTACTCGCAATGTCACCAAGTACATTACCAGATCCCTTCAGGACCTGGAGACTGAGGTACACATGTTACTGGGCTGTACAGGAGATCAGGGGAATGTTGACGTCCTTAAAAGTAAAAAGGCTGCTTTAGCCTTCCCATTGGATTTTAAGACTGTGCGGTTTCACACCCTGGATATTATCGTGGACTCTTCACTTTGTGGAAGCTGCTGCTGAAACAGAGGGGTCAGCACGACTCTCTGCTCTGGCTGCTGCAGCAGCCGTTGGTCCACGGAGGACGCCTGAGTGCCCCCTGCTGGGCGAGAGCAGCAGTCACAGAGGCCTTCAGCAGAGCAGGGATTTTAACTCTACGAGGTATGATCGCCTTCACTGGACCTGACCTACAGAACGCAGCGGGCCTGGCGGTTGGCCTGGGGAAAGGTCAGAGAGGATGGTGGGCAGGCTGCTGGACCACTGGAGGAGCTGTCTGACGGGACACGAGCACCTCCTGCTGACGGACTACGGTGGTGGCGTGGCCGTCCCCCACCCTGACGACCTTTTCCCCACCCTCAGTGTCCGTCATTGTTGGACAGACGGTCGGGGCTCAGGCGGGCGGTGTGAGGTGAATCTGCAGGAGGCCAAAGGCAAAGCTCTGTACGCTCTAATGGTGGAGTGTCTGAACAAACAGAGGATACAGCATCGGGCCGACTCTCCCTGGAGAGCTCACCTGGCCGCAGGAGAAGAAGTCCGGCTGCAGTGGAGGAGCCTGTACAAACCTCCGCTCACAAAGAGGGTGGCTGACCTGCAGTGGAGGCTGATCCACGGGATTTTAGCAGTTAATGCCTTTATATCCATCCTGAACCCTGCTGTCTCGGACAAATGTCCCCTCTGTGTAGCCGTAGAGACAGTGTAACACTGTTTCGCTGAGTGTCCTCGTCTAGACCCTCTCTTCTGTCTGCTGGGCAGACTGTTCAGGACAGGTCTTCTCTCTGCAAACATTCATCATAGGCTTCAAATACAAAATGGCTGCTAAACACAAGTGTCAGCTGCTGAACTTTATTCTGGGACAATCAAAGATGGTGGTGTATGTAAGCAGGAAGAGGAGGATAGAGGACAGTGTGAAAACTGATCTTGTTTTATTGTTCAGCAGGATGGTCAAAGCCAGAATCATTGTCAATTTTAAGTGCCATAAGGAGATGCAGGACTTGGATCAGTTCAGGTTGATATGGACTCATGGACTTATTCTGTGTGGTGTTCATGAACATCAGCTTGCATTTTCAGATCAGTTGATCTGATCTGTCTTGTTATTATTTATTAAGTTTTTTTTATAATATTTTTTTGGCCTTGACAATGACAAAATGTCATTGAAAAAATGTGTGATTTTGCAGAATTGTGACTTTCTTGTCTGGTGACAGGTTTTGTGTTGAAGCTTTGTTGAGATTTGAAATGTCCAACTTTGGCCTCACAGACTCTCAGACACAAAATAAAGGGTCGAACGCAACACATACCGTAGACCAGACTGGACAAGGATGTCAATTTTTTCGGTACAAAGCACAGTTTCCTCTCCTCCAGCTGTGTCACAAAAAGGGTTACCAAAATACCAAAAAGACTAAGGGCCTTATTTCACTAATCTATGGTGCATGGTCTGAAGGCACAGGTGTACTGAGGGTGTGGATAATCTGGGCGATAAGTAAGGCGCAGTGGGGAAAGGGGCATTTAGACTGTTAGTCATAGGTGTGTTTTGGGCATAACTTAAAGTGAATGTGAGCCTCTTTAATTTTAAGAGCCAGATGCAGCAGTATGTGGCGCACTACTGGTAAACAGCGGCACCTGTCTTCTCTGAGAGACAAATATGTAGTCCACCCATACTCCACCCTCTGCCCCCACCATTTCACAATCATCAACAACTCTGTCTGACTGCAACTGAGATAATACACTGATATTTAAATGAGGAGGAGGATGGAGTGTGTGATGCATGGATCCCAGTCAGGATCAGGCACAGGTCATAAAAATGATTGTGATGAATAGTGGGAGGGATTCAGGTGGGTTAACATTTTCATTTGCATACAACAAACACTGGATACACTTCACTGATTATTTAAAACTCATGACTCACCAACAGGACGGCTGCTATGTAAGGGATAATGTATAGAAAGGCGGTCATTATCAGGAAAATAAGTCCCAACAGGACGAACGCGTCGGGTCCTTAAGAGACTTATTTTCCAGGGGATACATTTTTCCTCTTATTACACGGCAGCTTTCAACAGGGAAAAAAAAGACTTCACACAGTGTCTTTTTACAACGTATTTGTTACAATTCATAGTGTTTTTTTCAGCAGAGAAATATAGATCGCCAAACTGAAAACTGACATGGCCCATACCGTGCTCTTTTTTGTGTTCAGTTCGTGTCGATCCTCTATTTTACCAACATCTCTGTCCAGTGCTGGCCCTGAGTAATTTAGTGCCCTAGGCAAGATCTTATCCGGCGCCATGGGCGAGGCTAGCCCCTTTTTAGGGGTGCTGCAGCACTGTGTCAGTGTTTCCTCTATATGCATTCTGCTGCTGGATTTTCAGCGCTGCCACAAAAAAAGTAAAATAAAAAATAAATCAATAAAATGAAAAAGACATGATTTTTGTAGGTTTAATAACTTGGGCGAAAGGCGAATTTAAGTTGCACACACTGAAAGCACTACACACTAAGTTGTTGTGAAATCGATTATTATTGTCATTACTGCAATTTGTATAATTTCTACAAGTCACTGTTTAAGTTGAGTGACTGAAATCCTCGTCATCCTATTCAAAGGCTGCAACAGGCGACTCATCGAACCGGGGTGAAGTTAGTTTCAGGTTGGATATTCGGCGGCTATTCACTCAGGCCCAGCTGCGACTTTACTGAGGTTTGCCCAGTGTTAGCAGCAGGAGGACGGTTATCTCACCTCCAGAGCCTCGCTTAATCACTGCAGACTGATTTAGGGACCGTCATTAAATTACTTAATACTTAATAAATATATTAATACAAAATAATTGCACTTTTTTAATATCTTCCATGTCATGTGGCCCAGTGACTCCAATCCAGCAGCAGATTGTATTAGTAAACTGGTCGAATGAGACACAGCTATCAGTATTGTATTTTAGTGCTTCCTCTATTTTATATGAATATTAATTTCCTCAATAGCTTCCATGTCATGTGGCTTACTGACTTCTGAAACAGATTCTGTTTCCATAAAAAAAAAATATAATAATTAAGGAAATAATGGTAAAAAAAGTTCTCTGATGCTCAAGAGGTTAACATATTTTCAAGGAGCAACTTCTACACTATTTTGTCTCACGTCTTAGATTCTGAAATTCTGAAAAAGATTTTTTTTTTTTTCCCACAAATCTCACCAGTAGTCACCATTTAAAGGGCTATTTTTCAAAATGGGATGGAAGGAGATGGAAAACTAACAACATTTTAACTGACGTACAAGCAGGAAAGACACCTGTAAAATAACACCTGAACAGGCCTAATGTTAACTTTCCAAATGTCCCTGATGAATTTAAGGTGAGTGGCATTAACACACGGTGACTCAGCTATTTACTGATTATTAAACAATGCTGATGTCGTCCGAAGTAAGCTAGCAAGCTAACACTCACAACAGTAGCTATGATCATTAAACTATTCATTTCCTTTCGCTTCATCACATTGACATCACTGTACCTGTATCTTCTTCACGTCTTCCTCTTTTTTCCTTCTTTTCCTTTACTGGGCGCTGGATGGTTTCAGTCTTTTGGACCTTGTGGTTCCGCTACAGGATCAGTAAATCTCTCTCCTGGTCTTGGGGTCTTAGGCTATCGACCCGCCCCCTCACAGAGGACAGGTACAGTGCACCGAGCCAAAACCCACAAAGAAGGCTCTTCATTATTTAATAGTCTTTGCTATGATGTTATGTTACTGTGGGCTTATATGATATTTCAAAATAATAGTAGTAATGGTACTGGTATAAAAAAAAAAAAAAAAGTATTTTTTTTTTTTTTTTGTCATCATTTCTCTCTGTCATCCAAACTTTGTGCCGTTTCGCTTCTCCCTCTTTGCTGCTTTCCTCTCTTTTTCTTTTCTTGACCAGTGGTGACAACTCAGCCTTTTGCCAAGAGTCGTAATTGCTGTATTTTCAAAAAATATTAAAGTTGATGCGAAAGTCATCCATACTAGTGGCCTAGGAGTATGTTTTTTCCGATATGAAGTAGGCTACAGATCAGCTGATGTCGCTTAGCCACCAAACACACTGGGTGATAAGTGACCGGACTACTTGCGGAGCAAAGATTCTAGAGTGTGGAGTGCTACGAAATACATGAATCAGGGGCAAAAAGGCCACTTACCTTGACGACAGTGAAATATGCTTAGCAGCGGTCAGTTATTCGAAAATAATTGACTGCTGTTAGGATTTACACATTTACATTATGTCCCACCGACCATTTAGTATGTTCCCCTATGACCCCTGCCTACTAAATACTAACACTGCCATTCACCAGTAGAATCTCTCTGCTGCCCATGACTCCCCGTAACAAACACACTGTTCATGAACATAGACGCACATCATTCATTGCTCATTACATTATGACGTCTGCCACACTTAGATGCTATAATATTGAACAACGCATACAGATTGTCTTTTCCCATCTTTTCCTCTTATCTCACATTATTACGCATGAAGAGGCCTCCAAGGCTCAGTGATATCACGTCCCAAACCCCTTGTGCATATGCAACAGTGAAGGCGCCATAAACAAAGGCAGATAGGGAGGACAAGCAGATGAGGCCAGGGACATTTTGTTTTCTTCAACAGGGTGATGTCTCCAGGAATCATGGTTTGTGCACCACCGATAGGAGGGCTAAAGTCTAAACCAAGGTTCTTCCCCCACCTTATTTAATTGATTGTCCAATAATAGCATTTATCCTATCTATATCACTGACCAATGACAATTCAACACATACATAGTAACAGCAATGTATAATGCAATACAAGCTGAAATTCTGTATCTTTTTCTGGGCGATTGGTTGCAGCTAACAGCTTTGCTACTTAGGGCTCTGCTGCCTGCGATTTTTCAAACAGAGAAAGTCCTTGATCAAGTTTTTGCTTTTGCTTGATACAATTCTTCTTATTAAATAGTTAACAGTACATCGCAGTCTGTCTTCTTGATTAGTCTGTCTACATTCAGCTCTCATACAAATGAACACGCCTGACAAATTTGGTGACCCCGACGATTTGACGTGAATTGAAGAAGAGGCGAACAGACTGGATTGGGACCGGACCACCGCATCCCTGCTGGGACCGGAGGCCGGAGGCCAGACTCCTTGTCACTCACTGGGTGCCCCCTCTCTCAAAAGGTAAGCAGAGACCTTTTCTTACAACAACCAAATTCTGTGAATTGACTATTTCCAAATTTATGTGAGTGAGGAGGAGCTAAGGTTGTCTGCCGCTAAAAATATTGATTTGACCAATAAAGTTAAAAATAAATAGATAATTAATTATTATAAATCCTCTCAAGAATTGTATCATTAACTGTTACATTTATTGATATTTGAGTGAGGGCCTTCAGCATCGGTCTCTAAAGCAAAACGTGGGGGCATAGCGGGAACGTTGGGAAGGCCCGTTCAAGTGAATGAAGCATTCTGCAGCATTAAGACGACCTGTGTAATGATATAAATTACCAACCAACTTCCAGCAGAACACATATGCTCCATAGAGCCCCTTTTAACTATATAGGATAATGACAAAGTAAATACCTTTCGGGTTGAATAAGCATGACACAGCTGCAAAGTACCAATACTGTGGCTGCACTGACGCAAAAGATTCAACTATACCATAATGGACTGAACAAAATGTAAGCTGGTAACAACTGAAACTGTATTTTATTCTTTTGAGTGGGAGACGTAAATAAAAATGTCAGATTCATCTTTTGCTTCAGGTTAACATTTGCAGAGTAGGAAGTGGAATCACAGTACCATAATGGAGTCCATCAACATGTTAACATTTTGTTTCCGTTTACAGCTCAGCTTTGGAGCAAAAAAAATATTTATTTTACCTTTACTTACAAAAGAGAAAATAAATCAGTACATTTTGTCTCCCATTCCTAAGGTCCACACGGCTGTTGACATTTGTCAAGGCAGATGAAAACAACTGAGTGGATTCATCAGAAAATGTGTCCCTTTTTTGTTTCATGGGAATGCCCTCTGAAGATCTGAGGACAAACGTGTCAGTATAAATGTAAAGACATGAACTGAATACACACAGCAGCAAAGCACAAATCCAGTCTTCTAAGACAATCACCATCATTTATTTACAATATATTAAACTGCAATGCAAAATTTATAACAAGTGGTCAATTTGTTCAATAATGAAAATAAAAAGTAACTATTTTCAAAGCTAGCATGAATCATACACATATTTATACATAAACACGGTGTGCAGTAAGCATTGTTATGCCTGCTCTTTTTTTTTTGTTGAAGCCAGACACTTGTATCAGAGTCAATGAGATAAAAACACATTTCCACACTTGTGTTAACTGCATAGAGAATAAAAATGAAAAGTCTACAAAAAGCATGTCTAATAGAACCACACCCAACTTCTCTAACAATGAAGGACATCCATTAATTGATTTCAGCCTGAAAATGTCATGCCAAGCTCTTCTGAACTCTCAATGGCTTTCAAAGTTATCTTGATGCTAATACCAGACAAATGACCGAAGAGTACGATGTTACACTTAAGCAACGATGAAAATCCAGGTTCCATTTTTCTTGCTGTTTATATGAATTCACAGTATTGGTTATACATGATGTAAAGTGTCCAGTTAATAGAGGCTACAGTTACAGTACCCAATGAGGCTTTAAAGAACAAGGATGGGGACATTCTTTTTTTTTTTTCCATCAAAATTCATGAATCCATCAATCTGATAAAATATCAGTTTAATTCCAACGGAATACCTGTATTCAGCTTATCTGCCGGCAGGACTCACATTTAACTTGTTAAACTTTGGGACTCAAATTTGCCCCATTGACCTTGAAGGGGACATAGAATGCCCTGTTTCCTTATCTGTCTACTAGGTTAATGTAATTCTTGCTAGAGCAAAACTGCTGCTGCGCCTCAGCTCTGGACAATTAGTTTTACTTGTTGCTAAATTAACTACTGCTAACTACTGATGACCAAAAGCCTCCCATGCCTCCAAGAATGACCAGTCCACCTATAGTACTGAGATGATTCATGGAGATCCTGATGAACAACTACATTGGTAGCTTTGTTGCTGAAGTACACGTTAAGTAACTGCTTCCAAATAGCTGCCGTGAGGTAGTTAGCTCGGTTGGATTTGCAGCTGAGTTATTACGGGCTCCGGGGTGTCAGAAGCCCAACCCAAAAAGGAGAACCACCTCGATACTGTCTTCAGTGTCATAGATCTGGCCTCTGTCTTCTTGGAGGTTGCACTGCCCAGCTGGGTCTAGTCCAGCCAGAGTTGATGGAATGCTAGCTGCATGGTGATGGTGGAGATGCATATTCAGCACTGTTGGCTACTGTCGTCCTCTATAGCTGCTTCTCTTTACAGGAACCATGTTACCACACTACAATTCATAGAAACTTTAAATATTCAGTAGAATATTCAGCAGGAACAAAATGGGTTTAGGTGTAAGAGCTGTGTTGACAACTAGCCAGATCCATTTGCTGAAGCAGATCAACAGATGTGGTTGAAAGCGTAAAAAACACCTTGTTAAATGGACATTTAACATTCTTAAAGGTCTCAAATGAGAATTTAGAATAACACCAGCTTTTTCCTTTAACATGCTAGTTGCGGATCCAACCTGCTCGTTGTTTTTTGTGAGAAACCAACAAATGCCTGGTGCCAAAAGTCAAGTACATTCTTTACTTTGGAAAAGGAGAGCACATAAAACTTAAAACGAAACACAGACGGCATGTGAACGTCAAGATCTAAGGTCTCTTCATCAATAAAGAATTCTGGCAAATAATTCAAATCAAGTTGTAACAATATAAGACAAGGCATATCAAGGGGTAATCTCAAACCTTGTGGAAATTCATTTGCTTGTCGCCTGTTCTTTACACAACAAATCTGTCAAACATCATGAGCAAAAGATTCAAATGCTTCTTTTTCATGTTGGAGTAGTCACTGATGCCAACCTCTACCCCTGTGAGGAGATCATTTTCCACAAAAAGCAGAGAGAATTTTTCTGGCAAAGAAAAAGCGAACAGATGTGGATGAGAGAGAGAGAGAGAGTCTTAAGTGTTCAGCACATCAGCTCATGAAACACAACAGCTGCAGAGAAGCCAGCTGTAGCTGTCCACTTAAATCAAATGGCACTTGTCCCAAAAAGGATAGCATAAGAGAAGAAAGCTTAGGACTCTGCATAAATTGGCAATAAGTAAAACATTGTGCACACATACTTGAACAAGGGCTTTTTGGCAATACATTGTATTATGGCAATACATACTATTGTGGTGTACTATATGTAAAGAAGGTAGGAAGAGTAATTGAGACAACAAGAGAGAAAAGTTATCGTTGCAACCTTCTTTGGCTCAGTTAAAACCATGATGATTGGAGTTTAACATGATGGCTGCTCAAGCCAAGAAACTGCTGCTTTCATTACCCAGCAGAGTGGAGTCGGTAATACCAGAACTGCTGTGTGTGCAGTGAGGTTAGACTGATGAGTGCCAAATCAAACAGACCATGATGTTTCCAGAATAATAATCCTATGACGATCTATCATAGGAACAACTCAAGAACATCTATAGTATCTGATTGACTGTTTTTTGATGCAGGGTTGGGAGTGTTTAATGAACAGTTGTGTCAGACTAACCACCCTGTGGGTCAACATTGCATGCAGGACAAACAGTTGAACGAGGGTGCGTTTCAGATGGCGACGGCTGGTAGCGAGGACTACGATGTGGTCTCATAAGGTCTGTCCTCGCTGTCTTTCAGATGGCTGCCATATCTGTATTGAGAGGAGTATGAGCCCTGGGTCGCCCCGTCTTCCTTTTTTTCTTCTTCCTCCTCCTCTTCATCAGAAATATCGAAGCAGTAACGTCTTCGACCGGGGGGGCTACAGCAGGAAAGGACAAGCTGGTGTTATTATTAAAAAACAAAGAGCAGAGAATAGTACGGTGTCTATGAGAGCTCAAAACATGTTAAAGAAAATAAATAAAAAGGAAACAGTAGAAAGCATCATCATTTTGACAACACGTTTTTGAGTTTAGTAAAGAAAGCAGCATAAAATAATTTAATTTCATAATATTTGTAATGGGAAAAATCTTTCAATACAAACTCACTCATTGGCAGGTCCGAATAACCAAACTAAACCAGCTTATTTACAGAGAAAGGTTCACACACTACAGATAAGCGTTTGAATTGGTGAGGGAGAAAGAAATCCAAGACCATTTATTTTTTATTTTTTAAGGGCTGAGGTTAATAGAAGA
Organism: Sparidentex hasta; assembly: GCA_030272975.1. Classification (NCBI taxonomy): domain Eukaryota; kingdom Metazoa; phylum Chordata; class Actinopteri; order Spariformes; family Sparidae; genus Sparidentex; species Sparidentex hasta. Next base: position 61,599 of record JARJLU010017465.1, read on the forward strand.
GACCATCAGAATAAATTGAGGTTTCTTTTGAACCCAATGACATTGTTTTTCTCAAAGCTCAAAGATTGCTATGAAGACTGCCTTCAGTCCAGTGGGTTTGTATTGTCAACATTCTTCCTGGGCTCATGAGTAAAAACCATTTGGTAACTGTGAGATGGCCATTCAAAGACTGTGATATGTTGTGGTCCTGGATCAAACATACTACAAATTCAGTAAAAAGGAAAATGTAAGCAAATAGAGAAACGCTGCAGGTTGTATACAACACTGACACCAAAAGAATACCTAAACAAGCCACACAATTATTTGAAAATTTAAAAATAGTTTTAAGACTCTTACTGAGTAATTGTGGTGTTATTTGATATGTTAGAGCACTCAGCTTTAGCCTTTCAATACTACTTAATCCATTTTTAGGCTTGGTTCACATGTGCACGGGTATTTCTGAAAATGTAGTTCTAACAGAACCTGATCCCTGTTCAGGAGACAGTTTTAGCACTGTTTCAGAAATAATCTCCATCCATACTAACTAAAGTCAATTGTGTGAACTTGGATGTGTGCGTCATTGCTTCCAAGAAAATTTCTGTTCTGAAAGTTTCTGCTCATCCAGACCTAAAACACTGAACAGAGTTCCTGAATATCTTCACCCTGGAAAGAGTTTTCCATCAGCTCTATTTCCAGAAACCTAAAACACTGTTTACACGTATAACTCAGAGAAAAAAAACTACATTCTCAGAAATACCTGTACACCTGTACATGTAGATAGGGCCTTACAATCCTCAATAATACTCTTTTTTTTTTAGATCACTTAATTGTCTACTACTTGCAGTGTTTCTGTATTTGCTGATGTTTGTCTAACTGGCAATGTAAATATTTGCTACCACTGACATGTTTTTATCCTTTGCTTGGTTTGGTCTATTGTCTTGCCAGTTTCCTGTGTTACACATGTTGAGCTCTCTTCACCGCAGAGGAGCTTTGTATTTAACCATGTTGTGAGGTTAGCCTGCATCAAGGTGAAACAAAATCTCATGCAATGCAGTGGCACACCAGCATGCACAACTGTAATGATGGTACTGAATTACTAAATACAAGCCACTGAAAAACAAAGCATCATGATAGATGTAATTCCATCCTCTCAAGGTGTTAAGAGTTATCAAGTGAATTGGTGTATCGAAAATGAATCAAATGCTTACCAATATCTTAACATGATTGAAGTCTTTTTTTTTTTTTTTTTTGAAGTCTGAATTTTCATCATCAACATCATTCCAAATATTCCAATTGAACTCTGGCACAAGATAATTAAATTCAGTATGAATTATGCGTTTTTCATATTTAATTTTCAAACTACTTAAATTTCGCAAACTAGGGGTTAATTACTGTCAACTGTGCATCTCAAATTAATTTCATGTTGGTGTAAATCAATGCTCAGGGTCTAATTATGCTCGCCATTATAGGGTTGGGAGGAAAATGTATTATGGTCTCTTGTTTTTACCTTTCTCGGGCAATAACTCAAGGACATCTCAGAAGTAATTAAAGGCTAAGTTAACATCCATGTTGAGTGCCCCATATCACCAGCCACTCCTCCTGGTGTGATACAATTCACAACACACCAAATACTTTCCTGCTCACTTCTGTGTGGCTTTGCACTGAGAACATCCCAAACATTGTTAGCATGCCTACGAAGCAATCATCAAAAGCACAACTTGCAAAATAGACTACTGTGAGTCCACTCACAATTCAACGGATGAGAGTGAAAATGTCTTTGATTAGTTAGGTAACACCATGCTTCAAAAACACTTTCTTGAGTAAGTTCATATCAGGCAACCTACTGCCTGCCTCAGTCACTGTCCGGTCGGTACAGGTACTTCATCATCAGACTGTCCACCTTCTTCTTCCTTTTCTTATCATCCTTTTTACTAAGGGGTTGGCTTTCACTCTGTGGCCTTGCTTCTTCTTCTTCTTCTTCTGGGCTGGACGCCTTTGGAGCTGGGGCCCTCTTCACACTGCTGGAGCTTCGGTAAGAAATAGTAGAAGCACCAGAGCTTGATTCAGATCCAGTGTCTGACTCAGAATCTGAAGAAGATGATGATGAGGAAGAAGATTGATCCCTCTTTTTGGACTTTTTCTTGGACTTCTTGGACCTCCTCTTGGAATTACTCCTGTGGCCCTGGTCATTTCCTGAGCTATCAGACTCAGAACTGTGGCTCCTCTTCTTTTTCTTGCTCTTGCTCTTGCTGCGGTGGCGACTGCTGCGGCTGTTGGCTCTGTGAGAGGATCTCATGCAGTCCACAGCAGATGCAGAGCGTCTGAGGCTGCTGGCAAGGCAAGAACTGTCGCGGTTCCGTGCTTTGCCGTCATCTTCATCATTCTTAATTTTTTCCTCTTCACCCTCAGAGTTCTCTAAGCTCTTGCGTTTGAATTTGATTGGCTTGAAACTCAGCACCTCATTTATGGCTTTCTCTAGATCAGGGTCGAGGTAGTTGCGATGACTGACTGTTTTGATGTCCCAGTTATCAGCTGGGTCATTACCAGCAGTTGATGATCTAGCCTGCGGTGGTGGCATGGAGATACTGCGGCCAGTGGATGAGTGAGGACTGTATGTTGGCCTCTCAGTGAAGGCCACACTTCGACTATCATCTATATCAACATCAAACTCGCTCAGACGGCAGCTGCGTGCCAGCGACATATGGGAATCAGCTTGGCTAACACTTCCAGGACTGCGACCCCCAGACCGTCTACTAAAGCAAGGGCTACTGGGACTGCTACCATATAATGACCGCCCACCACGGTCCTCATCTAAGTGTGAGGTGTATCGACGTCCACGTGGGCTTGACAAACCTAAGCTGATGGTAGACTTTGCATCATTCTCAGGGTTTAAACCGAGACGTGTAGAGGCCCGACTTGGTGCAGCGAATGAAATGGTTGATTCTTTGTCAAAGTCAGACCAGCAGCTGTCCCTGCCTGTCCTTGCTCTGCTGTTGACTTCTGAATAGGTCTGGGACACGACTGATTCTGTGTCATTCCTTTCATCCCCTGGCTGTGGCTTCCTCCTTGAGCTTACTGAGAAGGTGTCATCCTTAAGATCTGAGGTTTTGGGTTTAGTCTTATGTAAGGTTTCATTTTCTAACTTGGCAGTGTCAAGGCTGGATTGTTTTCTGTAGCTGAGGGAGCTCATCACTGACACTGGCCTTCTCGACTCTACCTCTTTGCTCTCTTTATTCGCCTTTTTCCATTCCTTACCCTCCTTCCAATCGTTCCCTTCATTTGCGTCTACATTTAAAGCAAATCTAGAAAGTAACAAGAATGGAAAGAACAAAGGAATGAAGACAGTGGGAGAGAAAATGACAAAGATGAGATTTGGGTCAAGTGAAGGTAAGTGAAGGAAGAGTATAAGAAACAAATCAATCAAAGTTGACAACTCATATAACAGAAATATGATGAGAAATGTAACATCAGAAAAAGTGCAAATGGAGACAAAGGGGACTAACAAGGGCTTTTCCTGTTTTGATATGTCGAGACAGACACCAACTTTTTCATATTGTCCACCAAGGAAAAATACAGGCCACAGTAATTATAAGAAAATCTAAACCAGTAATTCTCCGCAAACCCACTGCGAAAAATGGAAATGTTTTGTGGGGCAATAATGTAACAAAACAATCACAGAGCCACTGAGCTAAACGGCAGATATATATGCAATACGTCAACAAAAGTTTCAAAATGAATTACAATTTGAAAGGAAATCTTCGTGTTCTAATAGTAAAATATCTGTTACTTTTGACTGTTGGTGATTAAAGTTGTTGAAATCCACAAAATAACAGATTTGATGAAGGACTTGAATTTGGTAGTGCATTTGCTACTGGATTCAGGTTCAATCAAATGTTTTTCAGCCCCAGTCACAGCACCTAACTACTATTCTACCAAGAACAAACAGACCGGATGTTTACATTGTGTACGCTTGACTGACAGAGTTGAGGTTTAAGGTAACTCTAATCCTTGTGTTCCAGCAAAAGCAATGTATGTTCTTTCATAGAAACAAAATAAGTGATAGCAACAACAGAATATTTCAGTAGCATTATTTGAGTAAACTGGCTGAAAATGTTTCCACTATGAAAGTTTAAAAGTACATTTCCAATGGAGTTGTACCCGTGTACCTTAGCAATTAAAGTCCTTGGCAATTAAAGTCAATTCAACTCTAAACTACTACTACAAGGGGGGTAGTTGGTCAGCTCTGTGAATCAGTTAATGTGTGTTTAAGGGGACGAGCTGTAAAGAGAGATTTTAAAGTTGTTGTGTTTTTTTTTTACATTGGGAGTGGGTCAGCTGAGGGAGAGAAGTTAAATCATCTGGTGACAAATCTGGGGCAATCGAAGCTGTCAGCTTGCAGACACATTCATTCATTTCAGTGAGCAGCTAAGTTAGACTATGCCACCTGGCCACTGGGCATGTCGATAAATCTACCATGGAGACGGTTTGTTTTTTTCACAGAAGGGATGACAATGACGACAAAGCCGTTTGAAAATACATTTAAGTCCAGTTCCTTCATTTCCACAAAGATTTCTGCTCTTGCTTATTTTTGCTGGATCAGATCACATAAACCATTTCATCTAGACAGGCAGTCATACTAGGAAGGTAGACTCCTGAAGTGATAGTGACAGCAGTTGTCTTTGTACTGACCTGGAGCTCTTGAGGCTGCCGTCATCTGAGAGGTTCTTTGCAGAACCTTTGCTTTTTGACAGCCAAGATTTCACCCCATCCACACGATCCTCCACCTCTGAATCTGTGTCTGAATCCCCTTGACTGGGAGTCAGAGACAGGAAAAGACATCAGAGGAAGCAAGGGATAGATTAGATGAGTAAATGAGGTTATGAATAAAGAAAATAATGAAAAAGCCAGATATAGCCATTCAGAGAGGAGAGAATACAGTGAAAGAAATGTTAGTGTGCAAGGAGAGTCAACGCTGGTAGACACATTCCTATAATTCTCTCTAGCTGTGGAACCAGAGAATGAAGACAGGATGCAACCGTTAGTGTAGAAGCAAAGAGGGATTGTGGCATTTCCTCTGTAAGACACAGCACAAACACACAAACGTGCCAGCAACTTGTCACTGTTGTCACTATTAGATGAGTGCTATCATAGTTCAGCAGATAGCTGCCACTGAGGCATCAAAAAAAAATCCACCTTTACTCTTCCAAAGTGACTTCAGAGCTCAAGACAGGAAGAAAACATAATGGCTAAGCTTAAATTGCAGGAACTCTGTTCTTTCACAGCCTGGCTTTTAGTTTCAGGTTTTTCACCATCACTCCTGTTAGGTTTGATCAATTTTACACACCACATACATTGCCGAGATTGGGGAAAGAAGCAACTCGTCTGGATGCTCTTTGACACAGCACACTAATCACCACTTAAGCTGACTGGTTTTAAGACCACAGTTCTACTTCGTTATCCAAACTACTTGTTAGAAAGTGAAGAGGAACCTAAAAGGGAAGTCCAGTTTTACACATCAAGGTCTTGGAAGTTGTTCATGTTTGAAGACAACAGCAAGGTGGGAGTGTGATATCAAAAAATACTTAGAGTACTTCTGAAGCCCACTCATTATATCTGCTTGATGCCACATCAACACATGAATAACATAACACAATTGGACCTCTGTGCACATTTTTATCAGTCCAGTTGGTGGCATCAGGTTTTCTCTAGGAAATGAAATTCACTGAACAGGGGCCCTTACACAGGCCATTGGGGCTGCCATGCGACGGTGGCCCTTGTGGCCCTGGAAAAATCACACTGATTTGGAGTTTCACTGAGCTAGTGCAAGGAAGAGCACGGGCAACATTTTATCAGACACATTCTCGATAAGAAGTGACTATATTAAAGATTTATTTATTTAAGATTATTTTCATGGTTTGAAGTCAGTCTGCAGCCCTGAGCCTTCTGGTTCCCCTTGTTGAATGCCAAACAGACTACTGCTCCCTTCTGTGGTATGAAGGGTTATTTTTTCTTATATGGGAGCAGAACATCTGTGCTAGTTGGCCTTTGGCTGTAATCACTGTGGTGTGTTCAAGTGCAGCTTTCTGGCTGAGACACAGGAAACATTAGGGGACACAGTCAGCCTTCGTCACAGCTAGTTCTTGATGTTGATTATGTTTGTTTCAGCCTTAAAAAAGATGATACCGCTGGTCCTATTGTATCGATCGGGTATTTTTATATATTTTTTAACTTTCCATTGCGGGTGAGGGCCCTGCGATGAGCTGGCGACTTGTCCAGGGAGTACCCTGCCCTCGCCCTGAGACAAGGCTGGGATTGGCTCCAGCAGCAACTCCCCGCAACCCCATGGAAAGGGATAAGCAGTTCGGACAATGACATGACATGACATCCAACTTTCCATTGCAAGTCCAACAGTATTTAGAGTGCATTGCTAAACCAATGGAGTACTCTGTACATCTCTTTCAGAGTCACAGAAGAGAATGTACAACTGAGATAGTTGCATTTCACAAAAAAAATAATCTCAGATGGTTTTGCCTTGGTTCAGTTTACCATTTTCCTTTTCTTAAGATGATACTTCTCAGCAATTACTAGAGTACCATAAGACTGGCATACCCTTTTACAGAAAATAGAAATTCAGCTGCTGCTGATGTGTGGTAGATGCAGTTGAGCAGGTACTTGGCTTAAATGAGTGTCTGGTACAGATAGTACAGTTTAAGTAAAAATATCATCTGCATAAAATGCATCATTATCTGTACAATTGATGAAGAAAACTTGTTCTGTAAAAAAGCTGTAAAAAGCTCCCTCACTCTTGAGATAGAAATGGACTGTATTTAGTTTTTTAGCAAATTAGTTATAAAATAGCAACTTCTGATTGACCCATATCAATGTGAGGCTGAAATAAATAACTCTTGGTTAGTCCCATCCACTTCCTGAGTACAGATAAAGATTATTGAATTGGTTGAACAGATACAAATAATGGTGAAACTGCTCCTCCTTAATAATGGAGGTACTACTCTTAAGAGAGATGATAAACAATGGACACTCGTCATCAAATTAATACCACCGTACATTGCACATCAAAACCTTTTCATAGTTATTAAGGCTGTTTGAAAGACACATTAAGGAATGCGTCATCATTTTGGTACCCTCAAGCTTACCTTGTACTCTGGAGATGTTTTGGTTCAAAAGTTTTTTTTTTTTAAATAACAGCTTGGTGTCGTGAACTGAATAAATGTAACTTTGACCTGTAAAAGTTGTGTCACTCTGACTGAAGATCGCTGTTGTCAGAGGGCAACAGACTTGAATTTAGGACACAATCCCTTAACTGTCTCCTTATTTGATGCTACATTATTTAATTAGCTTAAACAACCTTCATCATGAAGATCAGACTGAAAAAAACATTCACAGATTATAAGTGTGAAAATGTATACTGTTTCTGTTTAAAATCTATACATGTACCCCAACCAATCACTTCGTCAAGGTAGAACATTTCCAGATGCATCTTTCATTGGGTAATTATTTTCATCACCAGTCCAACACACGCACAGTCATATGCATACACTCATAATTTCGGTTCTTGACAGAATGATTTGGTACGCAGCTGGGCACTGCACTGTTTTTCCTCTCAATTATCATTAGACGTTCACAAACCACTGCGAGCCATGGAGTAAAATATAGAGCCTGTCATAAAATTTGACACGGATGAAAAGACTGCAACACTCATTAAGTGCTGTCAAAGTCCAGTGCTTGTGTGGCACTGTGAAATTAAGTTGTTACAGCTTAATAGTCCTATAGAGACATCGGGGGGTAGCACAACATCTCTGCATCAGTTTCAGAGCCTCCCATCTTGTTGAGGAAGAGAGAGAAAAATACACTTTTTTCAAGCACACACAGCTCTTAAAGGCACACTACCACCGATAATAAAAATCATAAAAAAGTTAGAGACAAAAGCTCTGTGTATTTCAAAGGGCAAATTTCAAATGATGGCTTGCCCATTGAGATTTAAATGCACAGCCTACTGGCTTTTATAGAATACAATACAGTATCTCACAAAAATGAGTACACCCCACACATTTTTGTAAATATATTATTGTATCTTTTCATGGGACAACACTGGAGAAATGGCACTTTGATACAATGTAAAGTAGTCCATGTACAGCTTGTATAACAGTGTAAATTTACTGTCCCCTCAAAATAACTCAACACACAGCTATTAATGTGAGTACACCCCTAAGTGAAAATGTCCAAGCTGTAAATAGCTTTGCAGAACATGTTTCGACTATTAAACAATCGGGGATTTGTTGCTGCCTGCTGTTATGATGACAGAGCAGCCAAGTGTCTTTGTCTTTGGCACTGTGGACACTCAACAAGACACTCAGACAAGTTTTTGTATCCGAACCTTTTAAGAGTTGAAACTTTCAAATCCAACTGTATTATTAAATGGAATCATCATATCACATGTAATCATACACAGTACAACATATAGTTGAACTCAATCTTTGCATTTTATCACATCCCTAGCTCCAGAAACAAGGGGGCAGCCACTGTGCAGCATCCAGGGACCAACTCCAGCTCCAGGCAAAGTTCTGACAAGCGAATAAACCTAATACACAATACAATAATTTGTCTTTGCCAGGATAGATGTGATGGTCAAGTGCTGGTGAGTGAACTCTTCCCTACAGCTCTTTTAAATTCGTCTTTTAACATTTGTCATTTGTTTTAACATGTGTATTCAAATTTTTATTTATCTATTTATTTATTTTTTGCCTTGTATCCATCGTGACACTGCTGAGTTTCTTATAACTAACAGTATTAAGCACAAAAATTACAGTTACATTTTATGAACACTGCTATAAAGTTGATATTTCATCCATTATCCAAGATAGTTGCTTTGCACATCAACAGCTGTGAAAGTAGAATATATTGTTTATCACCACGTCTGTTTTATTTGTGTCTCATGAAGTCAATCTTACACACAGCACTGGCCAACTGAATTTTTTTCTAATGAATAAATTGTCACCAACTGTTAGTGCTGACAATGGCTATTGGTGGCTAACCAATGTATTACATTTTGTCAAATAAAATGTGAATTTATGGAAGCGTTTTAATGACTAGTTTTGTCAGTGTTTCTTTAAGTCTTTATCACATTTATGTTCATGAAGACAAACATTTTCTTCCACAATGGTGCCAAAGTTCAGATTTTTCAACAAATTCTACCAATATACACTTGATGAATTCTGTGATGTTTACAAAAAGGGTTAAGAGTTTATTCTTTTAAAATGGGAAAACTAAAAGAACAGTTGAAATAATGATCAGTTTTTAAAGGTATTACAATAGAATAATAGAAATAGAACAATAGAAACTCTGAGTAAATGTTACTTTCACCCTACAGCTGCAAAACTCAGACTGTCATTATACTCCAAGACTTTCATGTCAGTGTACAATTTTATGATGTGCTCAGAGTACACAGGGAGACCTCTGGTTTATAGCCAGCACCACAATGGTGGGCACCATGTAACTGAGAACTTCACACAATGTGTCAACCACAATTTATGTCCTTGACCACCACACCATTAGTTAAACCCTACCGAAAGCCTGGGGGAAGCAAACAAACACAGTGCTGGGGAGACATTGATTGTCCGTGACATTGTTTTGCCATTAGTTGTACATCTCTGTTACACACTATTACATTCATCATTAGTTTCTATGGATCCCCCTGCTCTGCCGTGCTCAGCTTTGCTGCTCTGTGTCCCTGGGTCTTACAGATGCCTATGTTTATGCTCCAGATATATGAAACTCGACTGTGAAGTCCCGTGGCTTTAGAGCACAGACAGGCGTACTCATCCTTTCCGAGACTATCAGGAAACATATGCTTGGAAAACTCCTCTCATCCACAGAGTCACATGAAAAGGTATAACTGTTATTTGTGCTGCAAAACTGCAACGAGCAGTAAGTAATTTCAGTGCGATGTGAATTGCAAATGTTCAAATAATCATGCTCTAGTTACACCAAAAGCTAACTGAAGTTACAAAAAACCATTCCTATCTTGTTGTCAACAATCTGTCCAAAAGTGATTTCCACACTGACTTAAATAGACTTAAAGAAAGAAGGTCTTTGGAGTTACATGATGAATGTTACTTTATCCCCAAAGCCTAAGTTTGCTTGATTTACCCCAATGTACCTTCTTACCTACAGTATATAGTGGTGTACAGGGTTGAGACAGGAAACATTTTGATAGCAGTGGTATTGAGGAATAAAGACCACGACATTTATTCTGCAAGCTTACAAACACTGACATGTTAAAGCTGTTTGAGCTGCAGAAGCTCCTTTTCTATACTGGTGATGTATTGAGGAGCAACCTTCCATTAAATTGTGAATTGGCAAAATCAAGATGGAATTTTATGGAGTGAAGAAACAGACAATTACATTTTACTGCCATTTTGTTGGATTTGCTTTTTTAAATATGAATAATTATTTTCTGGATTAATTTGTATCTGTAATTTTGATTAGTAATTTGATTTGATTAGTCAGACTTAACATACACATTTTGCAAAATAAGTGTTAGTGGGTTTTTTTGTTTTATGCTATTTTGTGCAATTATTATATATATTTTTAAATCTTTAACTATCTGCTCATTATCTCCCTTTTGTTTTCTTGTCATTTAAATGTGGTTTTAAAATGTTCTTAGTATATTAATTTTAATGTGTTTCTATGTCGCTTTGAAGCACTTTGAATTGCCTTGTGTCTGAATGGTGCTATTTAAATCCTTGGCTTTTAAAAATCAAATATAGCTGGGTTGTTGATTTGCTATCTAGCCTGCAAACTTACCATACGTTTGCTCTTGGAACAAGCTACTGTGCAATAATGTGTGTTATTCTGTAGGGCCCCAAAACTGACAAAAGTCAATAAACACTAATATGTGCTCAAAAGAGAACTCTGGCCATGTAATTTACAGAGAAGGTCTGTATGTTATAGCAGAAAAAAACAATGTATTATTGGTGATATTTTAAGTTATTAGTGCTCTGAGTATATGCATTAGATATAAGCCTCTCTGAATGTTATTTATCTTAGAACAGTCTTGAGCAAATGGTATTATACTGATAATGATATATTACTGATAATACATAGTAAATCATTTACATTAATGAAAAGTGCTCAAATGTGGCAATGCTAACAGCTCATTACAAATCAGAACACAATGGTCTCTTGGAAAAAAGCCTGCTTTTCCAGGTGTGATGAATAATCCTCTATACAACCAGAAAACCAAACACTGACAAGGGACAGGATTGGCTGGGAGCCAGAGGTTACCACTGCCTGTGTGCTACTTGTCTGGTGAACAAGACAGCTTTTTGTAGGACATTTGAGGGTTCTACATTATTAAGTGTGAGTCAAAGATTGATGAGGATCACACCCTTTTTGTCTCCAGTCACTGCTAAGGCCCACACATTTCCACCCCTAGAGTGGGCCAATGAAATATTAAAAGGGCCTGGGGAGCGAGAGGATGACTTGTTGCGACTACTGCTCAGACAAAAGACAGCAGCGTCCAACATGATGCCCTCAGACCAAGACTAGGCCATGAACACAGCTGGGTACCCCTCAGCAGCGTAAGAGGGAACTGTGAGGAAGGTCTAGGCCTCTAGGGGGATGACCACAGAAATCATCACAATTGTTCCTCCAGTTTAAAGCTTTGCAAAGTAGTTAACCACACAGGGAATCTCAGTAGGTAAGCTTGTTTCATGCAGGGGCTCAAGTAACAAATTGTAAGTGGAATTCATGCATATCAGCAAGTGAAGGCATGCAGTCATGAGTGGAGTAAACTGGGGTTATGAGGGAATCTTTGAGCACTGCTGATGATGCATCATCCTTGAGCCTTTACACAGAAAAAGGAAAATCCCCCTTGGATTAACTGCACCTCTGCTTCCTCCATTCGGCCTTTGATTCTACGGGCCTGACACCAAAAGCTGATGTTAATTTAAAAAAAAAAAAAATGTTTTAAAAAAGATTATAATCACAGGAAACAGAGTAAAGTCACCAAACAACAAAACTGGACCGGAATGCCAGGTGCATTCCAGATATCATTTTCTTTTTTTTTTTCTGTTGGGGGGATTTTTCCTTTAAACACCAGCTCTTACGTCAGACTAACTGGACCAAAACTAAATCCAGAGAAAAAACTCTGTGTAAGAAATCTCTCTCCACAATCAATGTCTGCACTTAGCGTTCAAAGACTGTAGAATGCTGCATCATTTCCAGTGGACCAAAATTGGTCTATAACTAAATAAAATAAACAAAAACAGTTCCTCACGTTCTGTTCTGTCTTTTCTGATACTTTGTCACCATATCTTGCAAACTAGTCATGGTGATGATGGGTGGAGAGACGGACAAGAAATTATAACAACAAAAGACAATAGAAGAGAAAAAAAAAAAAAACATGAAATAATAACTAAATTAAATTATACATCAAATGCCAATGATGATAATATATAACCATTACACATAAAAAGTCAGTTTTCCCTTCGGCAAAGTAACTGTACAGCATGCATTTTCTTTTTAGGGGCATGTGTAGTAGGCAGTGTATTCTAATGACTCACAGAGCTGTTTACTACTACTGTAGGGAGAAGAATAATCAGTATGGCTCAGCAGGCATATCAGAGGGTGAATACATTTTTTTACATGGCACCCCAGAGAGAATACGGGATGTTTTACTGGGTGTAAATAACACAGTCTGACTTGTTGAAGAAAAAAAAAAACAAAACCTACCTTTAGATCACTTTATCATGAACCCTACAATAATTTTAGTGCAACTAACCAGCTCACAGTTTTATCCCTACTGCAGTTTATCTCTGTGAAGCTTGCCCAAACATTAGCTGGGGAAACTGCAGTCTATATGAGAGGGAAGGGCAATAGAGGTACAATGGGAGTAATAAAATTACCAGGAAATTTAACAGCTAGATGGCTTTGGTTGGATTGTTGAAATTGTCATCAGTCATGTATCATAGTGGTGGTATGATACATGACAAGAAAAAACAAATCGACTCAACTTAATTAAGAAAATATGCCTCTTTGGTTTCTCTCTAAGAATTACATGTAGAAATGGATACCACATCTGTGTGTTCAGTACAGAACTAGAGTCAGGACAGGAGTCAGGAGTTAGCCTGGCTTACCTTGAAAACTGGAAAAAGGGAAACAGCTTAGCCAGGCTCTGTCTAAAGGTGTTCAGACAGACACCTTGCATCACCCTGAAAGCTTCCTGGTGATTGATCTAAGCTCTATTCTATACACAGACATAAAACTGATATCCATCTTCTCAGCTTACTCTTTGGAAGCAAACTTTTTGGAAATCAGATACAGTAGAAAGGATGTGACATGTAACTATTTCACCATAGCAACATCTCATGGCAGAATGAGGCTTTAAAATGAGGAATGGTGACAGTAGATGGTCTAAGAGAGTAGAGTGACAAGTATGTAAATAATGCACTACATAAAGTCAGATGCAGCAAAATACAGATGTTTGTATTCTACAAAGAATGTCATGGTGTTTCTTTTTCAAAATTTGTGTAATTGCAGAGCACAGGGAAAATGCGGCAAATACCTCAAATTCTTAGACATAAAGATCTTCTTACTGATATATGGAGTATAAAATTCTAATTACATCCACTTGCTAGCTTTTTCAGGAGCTCCCAGCTGTATCTAATGGTCTTCTTTAGCCAATGGAGTTTGCAATATCGTCACAGTAACAACTGCGGGTTTATCACAATGACAACTTGAAAAAGCTAGCAAGTGGTATTTGAGCTTTTTGGCACACTTTGTGGACGGGTGCCCTTTGATACAATAATGACTGGGCTGTAAATGGTGTCTTCCTAGTGACTGAATTATTCCTTGGGAAAGTGTAAATATTTGCTAAATACATGGCTATTGGATTCTCTTCTCTTTGCTTACACTCTGTTTAGTATAAATCCTCCCCATTCTGGGACTTCAGGAAGCTCCAAACCCAGGAGTTGATTATTTTTTTTTTTAATACCTGTTGATAAGGTCTTCATTATCATCACTCTCCATCTCATCCTCGATGGCTGCCTGGAGGTCACCAATCCTTTTGAAAGCCAGCTTGAGGTCTGCCTGCAGGCTCTGATTTGCAGCCTCTAAGCTCTCAATATCCATTTCCTATTAATGACACAAGAGTCAATGTTAAATGTTGCTGATTCATTGTTGATGGAAGCAGGCTCTTATAAAATGTAAGGAGTGTCTGACTTTGCTGCTTGGTCAGTGACAGTTGTTAGTAAGTTGTCTTATCTCGTCATAGACTTACCAGCTCATGTTTCTTGCGGCTGGCCTCGGCTTCCTTTTTAGCAAGTTCACCCATCTCTTCTTTGACGTCGCGGATCTGTCTCTGCAGACGTTTGTTCTGCTCCTTCTCTCGGTTCTCACTGCTGCTGCGCTGGTCTCGTTCCTCTGTAAGCTTCTCCAGGTTCTCCTTAAGACGAGCTACAAGGCTCTGTGCAGTAAGAGAGAAAAGGTTCACCAGCATAGTCAGTTTGATACCTTTACATAAGATGTATGTGAAATAATGTAGAGCCAGCGCAATATAGAACAACAGAAGTGAACAACAAAATCACTGAGAGAGCAGATTGTTGTTTTGAACAAATTTGGCAAGTCACTTGGAGCCACTGCAAATCAGCTACAGGTCCCACAATCAACTGTGCAAACAGTTGTAAGTACAGGCTACATGGCATAGTTGCTGCCACAATCAGGAAGAAAACAAAACTTTCTCCTGATGCTGAGAGTAAAGTGGTAGGGATGGTCAAGAGTCAGCCCAAAATCATCAAAGCTGTAGCTGCTGGAAGACAGGTGACATTCTCCACAGCCAAATGTGTTTTGCATCGACATGAGCTGCCCTACAATAAAGAAGCCCTTGCTCGAAAAGTGGCATCTTAAAGCTAAACAGAAGTTTATTGATGGTCACGTGGACAAAGGAAAAACCTTCTGGAGGAAATCTCTGTGATCATATGAAGCAAAAATGTAGTTGTTTGGCCACAATGAACAGCAGTATGTTTAGAGGAGAGAAGGTGAGGCTTTTAACCGCAAGAACACCATACCTACAGCCAAGCATGGTGCTGGTAGTATTAGGCTGTGGGGCTGTTTTGCTGCCAGTGGATCTGGTGGCAGAAGATTGTGTCTTGGGTGCAGCTGGGTGTTCCAACAGCATAATAATCCCAAACACACATCCAAAATGATAGAGGAATGACTAAATCAGGACAGAATTGCAGTTTTGGAATGGCCTTCCCAAAGACCTGACCTGAACCCCATCGAGACTAAAGAAAGTTTGTGCCAGGGAGGCAACAAGGCAACAAGTTTAGTTGAACGTCACAGATTCTGTGAAGAGTAGTGGTTAAAAATGCAGCCCGATGACGACCAGAAACATGTAGATGAATATCAACAGCAACCAACAGAGGTCAAAATGGCAAAGAGACATTTAACTAAATATTACTATTTTTGACTTACGACTACATTCACTGTATGTATATTTGTGAGCCAGCAGATTTGGTCACATTTTCAGAAGAACTATAGTAAATTCATTATTGAACCAAACTTCACTAATGTTTGTAGTTAGTAGTTTGTGTTCCACTCATTCATCACAAAAAAATGACAGCTGTAGAAATCATTGGAACTCAGGACTGCCATGCTGCACATGTTCTTTACTTCTGACTATGACTGTATACATAACTTGATCATAAATGTGTATCTATAGGTATTCAGACTGTGCATCAATGTAAGTAGCATACTTTATTGGTGAGTGAACGTCTGCATTAGCCACCAGCTCTGTCCATATTTCACAGACTGTGGGAGTTGTACACTGCCTCAGCACATCTGTATTGATTTAATCCTGCTACCTCCAGCATTGATGAGTTGAATACTCAGATCACCTGGCAAAAATGGCAGCTTTTTATAAATGCAACCTCTATCCTTCACTTGTGCTTTTTGTCTTAGGCAAAATCTGAAAGTAATTTGAAAATGACAGAATAACAAATAACACAATCTAGAGGAGAATATAAAGAAGGGATAATTTTATCTGACTGGCAGTGGTCTGAAATTTCATGGAGCTACAGTACAGGTTTATGTGGTGCAATTGATATTTAGTTAATCGTGACCTTTTATTGATCTGTTTCTGCAGTTGATCTTTGACCCCAATACATTTCAACCACCCCCCAGCACTCCTCCACCTGTCTTTAGCTCTCACCTCCAGGCGCTTGACCTGGGTCTTCTCAAACTCCAGCTTGGACTCCAGTTCACGAATCTTGGCCTCCTGCCGGCTGACGAGAGATTTCTCCACCATGGACTGTTCCTGGAAATCAAGTTGGCTCTGGAGGGCTTGCATCTAGACAAAAACATATACATATTTATACACAATACTTGTGAGTGACACCCATTGGCTGGAATAACATCTGACCTTTATGTCTCAATTCAGATCTTCTCACCACAAAGAGTAGACATTCCATGTAGAGTGCTGCAAAGCTCTGTCTTGGGTCCATTAATTTTCCTTTTCATTTCTAAATGCATGCTAACATTTTTCATTGATATGCAGATGACATCCAACTCTACACAACTGTTTATCCAAATGAAAGGAGCCCCCTGTATTCTCTTAAAAACTTGATCCCTGACACATGTTTGGCAAATGGCACAACTACACTGTGCATACATTTTACCACACTGTTTCAGCACATTACAGCCAGAGTCTTTAGGTTCTCATTTCAACCACTCAAGACACTAGTTAATGTTTTGAGATTTAAATTCTCCTTTTCTGACTGACGGAGCTAATCCCCTGCTGCATTTGGTTGCATTCAAAAACCTTTGGCATCTTTGGTCAAATTGACACATCGTAGAGCACTTAAAGTAAGGAGTCTAGGAGATTGCAGACCCTCAGAGCACTCGTCACCATTTCTGTTTGTGTACGGATTAAACAAATAAGATTGGTGTTAATTAGTGAGGCCTAGAGTTGTTGGTATGCTTATTTCCAAACTTTGGACAGAGCAAAACTTTATGCTAAACTGGCAATCTTGACTTCAACTCTGTACTCCACACAAAAGGATAACAACATAGCGTCATGCGCTAGGAAATGTAGCTGATGCTAAAGAAAATTGAAAATACAGTGCTTCAGAATGAGAGGCTTTAAATTTCTCAAAATAAGGCTACAATACAGTATTCATAACACACTACATATTACTTTAAGCACACTATAGCACAAGACAACCTGTGAGGCAGGTAAAAAATAGAGTTTATGTTTTTCTGGCAAAAGAGAAGTTTCAAGATTTTCTCATGCTCTCAGTGGAGACACACTACGTCTCGATGGTGAAGACTGCATGGCTTGGGTTATACTAAGTTAACCTATCTGTTGCACAGGTGGTCCCGCGTCATGCTGGAGTATTATCCCCCTCTTCTTGGCTCAGTTTGATTTGTCAGGTACAGCTGTGGTGAAAATGATTCATGCTGCAGGAGTCATTATGAGGATGACTAACATTTTCAGCATTATTATCTGGCTGAGCTAGGAAACCAAGTTAGTCATCTGTATCGCATACTGCCAGCACCAATCCTGATTGAATGACACATCAATTACATCAAGTTGTATTTGTCAAGAGATCGGTGAGGGCTAAGGCAAAGGAAGTGGGCTACAGTAGCGCTTCACATTCATGCAGTTTTGTAAAAGTAATTCTTCATTAGAACATGCAGCAGAAAAAAACCTTGTCTGTCAAGATAGAGAAGCTGCATTATTAGGCTCAAACTGTCATACAGTCATCATATATTTTTCTTATTCAAGCTCTTTAGGCAACAATAACTAATTATTTAATAATCAATCAAAATGTAAAAACAATTAAAGGATGCCCATCTCTATTTCCCAGACCCAAAAGCAATTTAGATTCATAATTCTCATATCTAAGAAGGTGGAAAAATCAATCAATCAATCAATCTTTATTTATATGGTGCTTTTCATACAGAAAAAAGTAGCTCAAAGTGCCTCACAGAAATAAACAAACAACAGCAGAAAAGTAGAAACAGCAAAATAAAATTAGGAGAAGACAGTTAAAAGAACCCAACCCTCCCACCCCTTCAGACATGGACAGAGACATACACACTCATACACACACTCACACATATGCACACAGACACACACACACACTCATACAGACCCATGCAGCGAGACCTGGTGCATGGAGGAAGCTACCTTTCAGGAGCCAGCCATACCGGGAGAGATCCTGGTCCAAGGCCGCAGGGAACACCACCACAGAGACCACCCCAACCCGGGCAGACAGGAGGCCCCACACCAAGGTGCAGAGCCCTCTGGTCACCCGGGCCGGAGCCGTCCATGGGACAGCACTCCCCTGCTGCCAGACCAGAGACCACCCACAGCCCGGCAGGCCCCCATGAGGAAACACTGGAGATTAAAAACTGACAGACTAAAACAGTAAAATAAAGCAAAAAGCATAGAAGCTGAAAACACGAGGGACTAAAACATAAAAGTATAAAGGCTAAAAGCACGAGGGAGTAAAGGTTAAAATATGAGAGATTAAAACAGTAAAAGAAGAAATAAATAAATAGGTAAATAAAATAAAATAAAATAAAATAAAAAGGATTTAAATGAATAAATAAATAAATGAATGAATAAGTGAATAAGAATGAAAAAGCTAAACAAAATGGGTACGCGCGCTCAAAAGCGCCTGTGGACCTCATAACTTCTTGCAGGCAACGCAGCCCGTTTGTGATTTGTATGAGAAGCGTTATGTTGTACGCATTGTTGGGCATGTTACTTTTAAAAAGTAATTAGTTATGGTTACTATTTACTTCTCCCAAAAAGTAACTTAACTTAGTGTCAGAATTACTCCATTACATTAACTATTGCGAGCTCACCTGGCCATCTTGCATTTTGAAACTCTACTTAGAACCATTTTAAGATCCAACAGTGCAAAATGTAAATTCTTGCAATTTTTCAACTGGTCTTAAAATTTTGATTAGGAGTGTATTTCGTAAATTCACTGATGCCACGCATGATACCACTTAATTGCATTCCAGGCGATAAACATTGCGACTCTGAATACAGACAGATGAAAGAGGTGAAAAGCGAGTGACAGAGAGAGACGAGAGAGTTGGAGACAGAGAAAAATAACTCCACATCTGGTCTCTCAGAGCTAATTGCTAATGTTCCCCCAGAGTCACTTGGATTTTTGGTCCATACAAAAAGCCATTTACTGATGGAGGGTGGTCGAGGAAAACAGGAACAGAGATGTTTTTTTTCCAAAGGTAAGTTCTTTACTTTAAAGGAAAACTCTCACCAAAATGCAACCTAGTGTCTTTTTGTGAATGTCCCCGAGTCAAACCTACGTGTGAAAGCATAATTACGATGAAAGAGACACTTTTAAGATTTATCGTATTTTTGTTTTCGGGTCATTATCATTTTCAATCGGAGTGCCAGGGGCAATACTATGATAGCATCAAAATCTCTATTTTTTTAAAAATAAGCTCGACACAACATGAAACTTTGCTCATACAAAGCCGACATCAAATGTTTGATGCATTGAAATATGTGCTGGGACCATGTTTCTATTGTTGCTGAAGTTTGGTGCTGTTCTGAGCATTATTTGTGGCTTTTTGTTGGCAATTTATACTTGGACTCATTTACTGCAGCATATTGTCGTTGTGTGGTTGTTTCTGAGGATGCTAAAACTATGTAAGCTAGCGGTCCGCAAACTTTAACTCTCGAGGGGGGGTCCTACTCGGTGTCAAGGTGTGTTAGAACATGGATTAGACT
Source organism: Sparidentex hasta (assembly GCA_030272975.1). Lineage (NCBI taxonomy): Eukaryota > Metazoa > Chordata > Actinopteri > Spariformes > Sparidae > Sparidentex > Sparidentex hasta. The sequence goes on from JARJLU010017465.1 coordinate 81,367, forward strand.
TACCCAGAAATATCCCTTTAATCTGTCAGCTATCAGAGATATTTTGTCAAGTTTCATTTTGTCAAATGTAAAGACAGTGCCAATGTGGAGGCTTTTTGCTGACACAAGAAATTATGATCATTTAAATGTATTTCTATTTAATTTATTATCGTTTACTGTAACAAGCAGAGACAATATAAATCCTGTCTTCCACCAATTCAGTGCATCTGTAACCAAATAGTTGTTTTTGTTGTAGAAATATTGGTATCAGTAAGGTATGGGCAAGTACACGAATGAAAATACTCATTCTCGTACTGGCTTTAAAAAAAATGGAATCAGTGCAACCCTAATTTGTTCAGCACCGTTTTTCTTTCCTGTTTTACTGTGCAAAATGCATATAATTGCAAGTAGACAAAAATGACAAATTTCACCTGGCTGTCCCTATCAAATCACCGCTAAGCTAAGACCTGAAAGCCACCATTTACCTTTTCTTGAATATCCTGCTTTTCCTTGAGGGCCTCATCCAGCTGGGCTTGGAGGTCACTGATCTGAGCCAGGTTCTGGGCCGACTGAAAGCACACAAGCACAGGAAAGATGATACTACAGTATGCAGAGTATACACAACCTGTACAGCTATAAACAAACAATAAAAAATACCAGCAAGATCAAAGACATTAGCAACATTATATAGACAACTAAATCTGCTGAAAAGGTTTTCCAAGCCTGGTGAAAATATATAAATACATCTCATTTCAAAGTGACCCATGTGAATATTTTTTGTAGATGAAGCACTCTGCTAAAGTGAATTCTACTGGGAATTCAACTGGATTCATCTGGAGCCAGTGGAGGCAGATGACTCATCACTCAATCAGTGCCAGAAAGGAAGCACTTTTACTCCACTTTTATTTCCACTTCCTGCTCATCTGCATATACAGCTACATTAACACTAATGGCAAAATGGGGAAATTATTCAATGAGCAGAGATGAATAGTAGTTAAACATTCAATGTAAAACTTGATTCAGGGATTTCATCATTTACAAATTAATTATTGCTATAATTATATAGCAATACAGATTGCTTTTTGACTTTTTTGACATGATATGGTCAGAAACATGAAAAGAAATGCATAACATTCCAACAGCTTACTGATATATCATGACATTTTTGCTTTTCATTGAAAATCATATAACAGCTCAATGTCATTCATCTGATTATTCAGTTTTAATATCTATTTTTACCTCTTATCTCTTGGGTCACGGGACACACAGTCATACTAATAATATTACAATATTCAAATGACATACAGAAAGTGGGAAGATCCCAAGACCCACTATAATGTTCCAAATAAGGGCAGGGAAGAGAAGACCACTTACAAGTAAAAATGGAAATTAGTGAAATTTCCATCCAGCCTGAAGAGCTTCATTAAACCACGAAGTAGAGCCTGAACTTTTAACATTTTAACATCAAATAAAATAATTTAAAGTATAAAGTTGCATAAGGAAATGGAAGTGTATAATCTATTCTAGTCTATAATTATTCCAGTAGCACAATCAAGACAATTTGTTCAAAGTGGACCTGGGCAACAGCAGCTTTGTGTTTCTTCATCAGCTCATTGAGGTCCTCCTGGTCCTCCTCCACTCTGGACTGCAGGTCATTTTTCTCTCTCTGCAGACGACTCAGCTGCTCCTCCAGCTGATGGACAGAAAAAAAAAAAAAAATCAAGACAATTTGTAATTAGATGAACCGAGCTGTTTGGTCACTGTGTCAGACAAACTAGACAAAGATTTGCAGCTGGTTCTCACATCAAACCTTTGCATACATGTACACAATTTAAAAACTATATTTAAATCCTACAAATAGGGTCTGTGAGTCAAAGAGTCAAGTTACAATCACAACATTTTCTTGTACTCAAAGGTAACTATATTCCTCCAGAGATGAGACACCAATATTAGTCATATCTCTGTAAGTATGAAAAGTCACATCTATCAAAGTTCTACTGGTAGAAGCGGACATGATCAAGCATGACATGTGCAGCGGACATATTTATATAAATATAATACAGCACAAGTTAGAAAAGCTTTTTGGAGCTAGGCATCTAGCAGTTTGCTGAAGAGACACACATAATTCATCACAAACCACCAGAATAGAAAAGAAGAGCTGCTAGTCACAAAAATGATATTTTAGAATAAATTGGACTGGAAGTGACTCTGATTAACTGTCGTCACAATGCATGTACCATTTTAAGTGATGGCTGATATAGTCCATAACTGCATGTGTTCGGAAAGTGACTAATCGGCAGCACATTATATAATACTGATGTGTTGTTGTGTAAGATGATTTCATTTGGGTGAAGTGATGGGACTGGATTTCCAGTGGGGAAAAAAATACACAAAGATAGAGAAATATACTATAAATATCAAGTTTAGCTATAATTACAATTTCATATTGACGAGTGTTATTTTAAAACTCCATGTATCCAAACAAACAAGAACATTATTATGTTTTTATTGAGGAAAGAACATACAAAACACATCAACACACCACACTAGTTGCACAATGAGATGTAGGCGGACCTTGCTGCATACACACACATACAACAAAAAATTAAAGGAAATAAGAAAATAAAACAAAATTGTCACACTCAATAGCCTTACGGAGGGTGCCCACACTTTTTCAAATTCTTGCATTTTACCCCTAATTACATAGGTTAGCTTTGCAATGTAACACACATTGGCATCTCTCTAATTCCCGATTGTGTAGAAGATACTTCAGTCTCTCTCCAAGATAGAGCAACCATCCTCCTGGCCTGCAGAAGGCCATAGTTGATCAGGTCTTACATTTACAGTTAACAGAAAAGCAATCTGGGTACATCCCTAAAATACAGAGTTTTGCTATGCAGGGTACCTGTATAAACAGGTTAGCTCAGATAATTTTATTAAAAAAGTTAATGAGATTATAATGCATAATGCAACAAAATCTTTCCTTACTGGGCGGTGCTCCCAAGGCAATCTAATGTACAGTCAGATATTGGGTTTTTAAAAAATATAATCAATAATTATATTTGATTATCATTATTAATTATTATCATCATTATTATTCTATTATCATGAATACATCCCTTAAAAATATTGTATAATGACCTACACACATAATTGCTTGCAAACAAGTCATTGCCAGTTTTATTGGTTTAGGATCTAATGTCCTCTCTTTAGCTTCTTCCAACAACATCTGACGGTTCTCTCGCAACTTACAGTAAAGGAATGTTTAAAGTTTAAAGATAAGATTGAAAATAACTAAAGTAATTAAAATTCACACAGCACAACATGTAAAAGGTCTCATATGAATATAAAAAAATAAAAAAATACACTTTACCAAAACTCACTTACTTAATCCTCAAATGACAGAGAACAGTTGGTGGTGCGGAACTACTGATTAATAAATTATGACTAATGTGACTATATGAAAAGGCAAATGAATCCATTTGCAGATAATGTTACAGATAACAAGTAAATGAGAGGAGTCAGGGATGCATGGGTATAACAACGCATTCTTTGGGGGGTCGTGTGTTCCCCAATATTGAGAAAATCTCTCCCCCGCCCATCTCTATTCCGATTTAGCAGTTGTTGTTTTTGTTGTTGTTGGTCTTGAAGAGAGAAGGTGGGATAAAATGGTCAGTCAGTCTTGCAAAGCGAAGAAAGCAAAGACAGTGAGTAACTATATAACGCAAGTAACCTAAATAGGTCACGTTAGCTTAGTAGATTAATGCAATAAGCCCAAGAGGCACGTCATGCCTTAGCTGTTCTAAAATCACTATAAACCTCAGCCTCCCGGGGCTTACTTCTTTCATAAAACGGTTACCACATATACCTGGCAAGGTTTTATAAAATAAACACACAAGCAACAATAATCTATTGATAACAAATAATCATTCTTCCATCAAGCTATGCAACGCTAGTTCTTCAGCGACATTCAGCAGAATGGTTGCTAAGCAACACACAGACACAACAACACAGACTCAGTTGAAACTTAATGTTCAAGATTGGGGTGACTGGTAACATTTATCAGCATATATTTAAGCACTGATATAATAGATCCAGGTTGTACAGCTGACTAGTTAAGAGCTGTGAAACAACATCACTCTGCTGTATTCACACCAAAAGCGAAACGAATAAAACACAAAAACTGTTTACCAGCTGTGTGTCACCACCAGAGCATGCCAGGGTAGGGACCCTCACTTAGAGGGGAGGAACAGCACGCAGAGTTGGTAATGCATTGAGCTTCTTTCTGGATCTTATAATCGCTTTGTGTGATACTAGTTTGAACCTGGATGTATGTTTGATTCTCTCTGTTCAAGTCAATGATTTAATTCACGACAAGATTTTTCAATGTAAATGGACAAACTTTGCTTTTGCTTCTGTAGTTGTAATTAAAATCAAGATTTTACACTTAATTCTTTGTACAGCACAAGTCTATTTACAATTACACTTTTCAGTGTAAATGTACAGACTTTTATTTTGATCAACAAAATCAACAAAATACAAATTAACTTGGATTTACTTAAAAATCCATAGCACATAATCAGTCATTTGTTCAAGTACAGCATTAGTTGTTGTTCTAATCCCAGTATTTACATAAACACGCTTTGGGTATGTAATTTTTCCCCACTGGAAGCTCCATTTCACTACTACTGGAAAAGTCATAATTCCAATTGGCAGCTGTGTTTAAAATCAGCAAACAGTAGGCAACTGACCAATACAAAACGGAGTGGAGGGGCATCCACTATCTCAGAAAAATTCACAGAATATTCCTTTACGTGTGAATTCAAATGGTCAGTGTTGTCCTCAATACTTCTAAATGTGCAAATTCTCATTTAAAAAATATCATTTATTCATTTACAGCTCATTTACATATCACACTCTCTTTTTTTTTTTAGAACTGTTGGCCTCACGGAGCACTGATAAAAGCTTTGAAGCATCTCCAGCTTTGCAAAATGGGAACAATATTGTGATGATGTGACCGTTGGTAGCATCAAACTTCCATTTAGCACATTTAACCATAGGCTGTCAGTACAATCTCACCCAATTACATAGCAGGGCTCTTTATTTCTCTTAGATTGCCATGGTTCTCTGGAAAAATAAAGCTGTCAAAAACATGCAAGACAATTTTCTCAAAACACTGCAATTACGGAGATAGAATGACAGGAGAATGGCAAAAATACCAGACCATTTGAAAGAAATGTTTTTTGCATGATTTTACCTTCGGTTGAATTGCGGGATATGGTGTGGTCGGGGCGGCATCAAAACACTCCATTTATGCAATAACAATTTCCGTCATTGGTTTTCCAAGCCTTTTACATTCCCAGCTGGCTGGGTGTGTGCTGCAGAGGTCATCCTCAAAGATACCATTTCAAAACAAACAGATGCTGACACATTCAGCTTATCCCTGCACTATTCCCTTTCCAACTTCTACAGACCAACAAAATTGTGAAATTAATTAGGCTCCATTTATGAAGTCTATATTATACACACACACACACACACATTCAAAACTATTGGAACAGTGAGGCCAAATCCTTTATTTTTTGTGCTGTAAACTGAAAACATTTGACATCAAAAGATGAATATCAGAGATCAGCATTTTTCAAGTGAGCAAATTTATTGGAATATGTGACTGCCAGGTGTTTTTTGCTGTCCATGTGTGTCCTATTACACTGATTATTCAAACAATAAACAGTACTCAATGTAGAGCTGTGTGATATTACGATACATATCGTAGTGCAATATATAAAAATGTCTACCGTAGGATATAACCCTCTGTTGTTTATATTGTAATTTTAACGTGTAGGCTACTTGTTTAGCACTGTTGCTACACTAACATTAACGTACACTACGGTTGTGATTTAACACGCCATGTAAAGTGCAACTCAACGTCGGAATTCCCATTGGATATCCAAATTTTGAGTTCAAAACAAGTTCATTGTATGAAGGCAAATGTTACTGCAGCAATGCCACTACTTTGTGGTAGCGTTTTCACATCACCTGCAAGGACTCGTTTACAACACTAGTCGCTCGTATGTAAACAAAGGCAAAGCAGCATGGCGGAGACAGAGGACAGCCAAATGGAAGACGAAAATAACATTGCTAGTAACATTATATCAGATGTGGATACAAAAGCAGAACCCCAAGAAGATTTGGTGCTGAAAAGGGGGAACTGGAATTCCATCATTTGGCTTTGGTTTGGGTTTAAAATGTCAAACACCGACCAGATAACGGTAACCTGCAAAACATGCCGCCAACAAGTTGTTACTAGCGACTCAAAGACATCTAATCACTTAAAGACATGGCATGAAAATCAGTACAGAGACAGCAAGAAGATGCAACAAAGCACCAATGTTACCTCAAAACCACAAAGTGACGAAAAGAAAAAAAATCGCCAAACGTGCCTGAAAGAATCGTTGACCAGAGGCACCCCCTATGACAAGCAGTCCCGCAGACACCGCAAAATTACAGATGCCATCTCTAAATTCATATGCAGGGTTCTGGAATAATGGCACTGTGCTGCTATACTGCTAGCTCAGAGAGACTATACTCATTTTCAATGTTAGCTGCTTTATAGCAGCCCCCCCACCGGCTGATGGTGAGGAACAAGTTGGAAACATTTTGCTACATCAAACTTTGTCCATTCTTCAAGAATTATCACTTTTAGAGACTGGATGCTGGATGGAGAGTGACGCTCAACTTGTGCACGACGACCAAGGGCACAGAGTGATGGTAGCATTTTTTCTTTCAGTATAGAGCAATACATCTGTCTGCATCTACATTCATGATGCCATCAATGAAATGCAGCACTCATGCAACACCACATAAACACACTGCCACCACTGTGTTTCACTGTAGGCACCATGCATTTTTCTTTGTATTCCTCACTGTTGCGACACCATACAGTTTTGAAGCCATCAGTTCCAAAAACATTTATCTTGGTCTCATCACTCCAAAGTATAGAGTCCCGGTAGTCTTCATCTTTGTCAGCATGGGCACTGGCAAACCCTAGATGGGCTTTTTTGTGCCTGGGTTTTAGGAGAGGCTTCTGTCGGGGATGGCACCCATGCATGCCATTCCTCTGCAGCGTACGCCGTATTGTGTCACGGGAAATAGTCACCCTTCTCATCAGAAGACGCTCCTGTTGAGGTGTTCACTTCCGTGGAAGACCTAGACAGCTCTGTGAGATGGTTGCAGTTCCATCTTTTTTAGGTTTCTGTACCACTTTTGCTTCCGTATTCTGACTGATAAATAAAGCTTTGCTGATCTTCTTGTAGCCTTCACCTTTGGGGTGTAAAGAAAGTATTTTCTTTCTCAGGTCTTGAGACATTTCTCTTCCATGTGGCGCCATTGCTAACAACATGAAATGGGAAGGGGTTTTCTACACACTTTTATTGTCAACTGTCTGCTGGACACCTGTGTAATGAATAATTAGACTCACCTGTGGTTGATTATTGTTAAATTAGACATTTGCAATCTAAAATTTAGCCTTGCTCCAGAGAATTTAAGTGGGGTGTACTCATTTTTGCATCACCCTAATTTGAGTAAAACTGAAAATTTTGTTCTCCAAGTTATATTATTAACCTTACTTTCAAGTTATAAGTTAAACAGATCTTATATAAAACTTGTCAACTTTTTGGAAATTGTTTTTGTGTGCACTGAGATATTTTGATGAGATATATTGAGATATTGTTTAAAATATTACTTTTTGAAGGGGGTGTACTCATTTATGCTGAGCACTCTATGGGTGTGTGTGTGTGTGTGTGTGTGTGTGCGTGTGTGTGAGAAAAAATACTATATCGGATTGTGAATGTGAGTGCTCAGTTTCAGCTTCGGGTTTTACCTTTGCACATGAGCATTTATGGCTAAAAAGGTGTAACCAACAGAAATACAAGAGCTGTCTATGGGAGAAAAGCAAGCAATTATGAAGCTGAGATGAGATAGAAAGTTAATCAGAGCCATTTCACAAACATTGGCCATAGCCAGTACAACCATTTGGAATGTCCAAATGAAGAAAAACCACTGGTGTATCAGCAACAGCTGTAGAACTGGTAGACGAAGGAAAACATCAGCAGATCATGACAGAAACATTGTGAGAGCTGTAAAGGAAAACCCTATAACAACTGTCAGTGACATCACCAACAACCTCCAGAGGGCAGGAGTGAAGGTATCACAATCCACCCTTTGCAGACATAGGGAACAAAAGTACAGAGGCTACAGAGGATTGGAATTTGCCAAAAAGTACTCATAAGTTCTACGACAACGTTTTATGCACTGATGAGACAAAGATGAACCTTTACCAAAGTGATGGAAAGGATAATGTGTGGAGAAAGAAATGATCTGCTCATAATCCCAAACACACAAGCTCATCTGTGAAACATAGTGGAGGTAACGTCATGGCTTCTTCTGGAATTAGCTCATTGATCTTCTTTGACAATGTAACATGATGGCAGCAGCAAAATAAATTCAGATGTCTACAGAAACATTTTGTCTGCCAATTTCAAGAGAAATGAAACCAAACTGATCAGGACTGGATCATCATGCAGCAAGACAACAAACTAAACACAGATATAAACATTGTAATTGTAAAGATTTTTAGGGGGCCAAGCCCAGGGGGCAGAGGGGACACGTATGCAAGCATACACATTTCCTAGGACCAGCAGTGCTTGGACCCCTATTGTAATTGTAAGGATTTTTATTTTTATTTTTCTCCGGCTAAAGGTGGTGCTGCTAGGGAGGGCGGTGCAATTTGGAGGGTTGGTCCAGGCACCTGCATGTACCTCAGATACAAAAAACTACATATATCTGCCTGCAGGGGGCGCTAACCTAACCCTATAACTCCCACACCATATGTCGCACATTCAAAAACCTTGTATCCCCAGATTTGGAGCTGAATCACTTTGCAATTGGCCACGCCCACTTCCGCCCAGAGAGTTTTTTTCACTAAATCACAAAAACTGGAATACCTACTTTTTCAAACTCCTTCTTGGGATTTTGTCCAATCTGCGTGAAACTTGGCACGTACACTCTTCAGCTGGACCTGATCTAAAGTTATCAAAAGAATTTTGCTTGGTCAAAAAATGCGCAAATTAGAAACAAACACATTTCTGTAGCTAGCTATAAGTGTAAATGTTTGATATCTCAGTCAAACTCAATGCAATTAACACCAAATTTGAGATCCTTGGTTGCCATGACACTGGGAAGGGATGAGCCAAATTTGGTGAATTTTGGCCACTAGGGGGCGCTAAAAAGATGGGAGGTTAATATCTCTTGAACGGCTGCACCGATTTTTACAAAATGTAGTCGGTATGATGTAGGGCCAATCCTGAGGCCATGTCTTTAAGGTGGTCATGTCTGGTCAGTGTGGGCGTGGCTTATTACAAGATAAACAACAAACATCATTTTCAGCCAAAGTATTATGCTGAGAGCTTTGAAATTTAGATGGTACATATGGACTAGGACACTGCTCTTCCATACCAAAAACTGCACATGTACTCCATTAGGTGGCGCTATAATGGATGCAAACGTGTTTTTGCCTGTAACTTCCACAATTTAAATAACACATTCGCAAACCTTACATCCATACGTTCCCTGAATAGAGCTGGGTTTTCTGACACAGGACACACCCACTTCTGCTGCACATTTCGTTTGCTAAATCACCACATATGCAAAAGCTACTTTTTGGAACTCCTCCTACAATTTAAGCGCCATCTGCCTGAAACTCTGCACATAGAATCTCCAGATGTGTCAGATGATAAGTTGCCAAAAGAGTTTTGGCACTCCAAAAATTCTGCTGGTTATAACCAAACAATCTTTTTTGCTAGCTAAAAACACATATTGTTTCATACTTCAATCAAACTAAATGTTTTCAACATCAAACTTAAGTCAATTGTTCCTGAAGTTATCCAGAGGCTCTGTGCCAAATGTGGTGCAAATTGGCCTATAGGTGGCACTATAACGGATGTAAATACGTTTTTGCCTTTAACTTCCACATTTTAAAGAACACATTCATAAACATCATATTCATGTATTTCCCCAATAAAGCTAGGTTTTTGGACATAGGCCCCGCCCACTTCTGCAATTTTCCTTTGTTAAGTCACCACACACTAATCCACATAAATGCATTTTTCCTTGTCACTTTAATTTTTTTTTAGCAATAATAGAAATGTAATGAAACAGTGCTGACGTGGGGTCACTCCTGAGGCCAGCCATATAGTTAAGTAATGATTGGTCAAACTGGGCATGATTTAGTACAACAGATCCAAATCGCCACACATTCAGCTTTTTGCACTTCCAGGGCACTTCCCATTACAGCAAATACCAAGACTCAGGCGTTGGCCTGTGTCCTCACTTTTGCCCCAAGCACATCATCCTTTGGGGCAAACTTCCGTGGGCTCTGTGGTGCACTGGGTCCAAGTCACGCTGGGGGGGTTGGCCCCCGTTCATAACTGCTTGCAGTTCTAGTTTAAATTAGATTCCCTGCTTTGTTTAAACCAGTTTCAACAATCAGTCATTTCGCTTAGACAGGAATGAAAGCACAAGCAGATGACTCACTGATAAAGATGGTAAAGGAATAGCAGATATTAGGGTAAAGGAATAGCAGAAATGTAGGTTGAAGATGGAAAAAAGGCAGTGTGACCAACATACAGAACCAGATTGCCATGGGAGCAGTGCACTGAGTAAGTATTCTCAGATATCATGCCAAAAGGACAAACATTTTAAAAATGGCTGAAATGGAAGAAAAGTAAAAACTAAAGATATAAAGAGAGAGGTATAGACAGAAAACAAAGAACTTGTGAAACTGTGTTTTTGCAGAAAAAGAGGAAATATCCACCCACAGGGAATTTGAAAATATGGTAAGAGAAGCAGAAACTGAAGAACAGAGGGAGAAATATGTGACAGAGGATGAGCTCTGAACGAACAGGTGTGTCCTCTTATCTCTGGCTATCGGCAGTTATTTGACATATCAGCACCCCTGCTACCACCATAGATGGTGCAGCCTTAAAATGCCTCACAGCAAAGTGATCACCACTGATGATAACTTACAAATGTTGTGACAGCTTTTGCTTTTTCATCCTACTCAACAATGATATGCAGTAAAGTAAGTAGCAAACTTGATCTATATGCCACCTGTGGTTGTGTCACTCAAGGAAATGTATCAGAAATTCTGCTTTTAAAGACTGAAAGGAAGGTCCGGAGGGCTGTACTGACCGCCTGTTTAGTTTTGGAGATGTCCTCCATCTGAACGTGCAGATCTTCAATCTCCACCTCCATAGATTTTCGAGCTTTAACTGCAGCTGCACAAGTGAACTCGGACTCCTCTAGCTGGAACAGACAAAAAAGTAGAAAAGTGTATCAGTTCAGTGACCACAAGGTAACTTAATAGTGAATGTCCTGTGTCAAACGAGTCAATTATACATACAGTCACTGTACTATACAACCAACAGATTCTGGTCCCACTGCTGTGCTGAATGCAACAGGGTTCTTTGCTTTTTTCAGATTGGGGCTCACAATATGAATAGGAAGACTTCTTTCAGATTCAAATAGGACTCAAAATTTGAAGGGGAACCATCTTGGGCAGTCATCTTGATATCCATAGTACTGTAGTTTCAAACATGCAGATTGTTAGTCATATGGGTCATAGTGTGTCTATATGGCGGCAACAGGACTTCCCTGAAGATATTTTACCTCTCAACCGAGAGTCTTGGTCAGTTCGAACTGATTGGTAGGTAGTCAGAGGCTTTAAACCCTGCAGGGGCCATAACCCTGATAGAGTCATACGGTCACATGTGAGTTCTGAGTTTCAGGGTTAAGTACACATGTGAGAGAATATCCAGAAAGAACTAATGAGACATAATGTTATTAGTTGTCATCAACTTGAGTAACATTATCTTCAGTTCATCTAGCTCTCCTCTGCTCTGTCTGTACATATGGAGCTCTGGTTGAGGTAGTCTCACATAACCAGAGATGTACACACTGCTGTCAGTGCTGTGTAGGTAAACATAGAGTGGTGCAGAGAAAACTATATTAGTAAATAGTAGTAAATAGATAGTAAATGACAGCCAATGCAGTAGACACTTTCGCATGGACCTGAGATGAAACAACTTCAAATAGATTAGATAAAAAAATATAAATAAAATAATTCATTCCCTTCAGGGTTGCTGAAATTAAATGTAGGTATGTATTCTTGAGCACCCCTAAAGCAGGTCTAAAATTGCCTATGGCATTCAGTTATCAGTTCCCAGTAACATTTGAGTGAAATACTAACCATTATGCTGCTGATGGAATGTTTCTGACCTTTTCACAGCTCTCAAACTGTCCTACTCTGTAACATGTGTCTTATCTTATAACTGCTGCAGTAGGTGTACATACAGTGGTGTTTTCATGACTGTACCTGGTTCTTTAGCTGAGCGATCTCCCTCTTACTGGGTGCGTTGTTCTTTATGTGGTCCAGCATAATCTGGGCGTCAGCCAGCAGAGCTTTGGTTCTCTTCAGGTCTTTTCTCAAACGCTTCTCTGTCTCCAAGTCACCACTTCTCACCTGGGAACAAGATTAACTTGGGTTTGTTGACTCAGCTGACATCACAGATCATGCTTAGTGGATATTTGCTACAATGTTGCTTGAGTTTTCTTCTTTTTTTAAATGAGGGAGTAGTAGGAGCCATCTTAAGGATTTTAACGTTGTAATTTACTTTTCTCTGCAAAAACCATGACAGACAGACTTTTATGTATGCCTTAATACATCTGTGGTGAGGACTTTTATTCTATTTTTTTAGACTAGCTGATACCTTGTATCAGCTCTGGAATAACCTGCTTTCAGAATTTTTAGGAGGGGGTGACCTTTTCTGGTCTCAGATGGTATTCTTAAGAAAACAGAAAAATTATTCTGTAGAAAATAACGTTATTTGGATTACCTATAATAGAAGAAACTCCTCTGGGTCCAGCATGACCAACATATTAATTAACTGTAGACTTTTGGTGTCATTCCGTATAAATCTAACTGGACCGGTTTGGTTGCAGCAGGCAACATTCCCCAACTATTCCCTGGATGTCAATGTTGGACGTTGATTCAGTCAGTATAAATAACTCACTTCAACCACATAAAATGCCCACATCTCAGCCCACACGCCTGCCAACACTACACGTACCAAATGAGCATTTAAATAAATAATCAAATAAATAATTTAATCTGAAGAGTTTTAGACTTGTGGAATTCACTACCTATAAGGATGGTGCAGGAAATAACACCAAGGTTTTGTTACATTATCTACGATCCCGTTGCAGGTCAAACAGGACTGTGATCTACTCTATGTGTATGGTGCACTTACCTTGTCTTGTGCAGACAGAAGCTTTGATTCCAGATCTCTCCTTTCTTTAAGCACCTTCTGCTTCTCATCGTACTCTTCTTCAAGCTGGACTTCCATTTGCTTCAGCTTGACACACACATAAAAACAATGGTCACTGGGGGGTTCATACTGAGTGTATGCTTTTGACTATAAGGGTCATTAAAACTTTAAGGTTTTAGTCTTCTTTAAAGCAGGACAGTTAAACGCTCTAGAAGGAACCTTTAACTTGCTAAGAAAAAGTCTTAATAGTGATGCCTTTATATGACTTAAGTAAGTAAACAAGACTGTCAGCACGAAGACTGGCCATTTCTATCTAGCCACTGTCGTTTGACTCAAACTTTTCTGGACTGAATAAATCATATATTTAAAACATTTTTTATGGTGGAGTGCTGAGGATGAATTTAGGATTATCACAGCCTGAGGAGAGAAGCTGCTCTGTAGTCTGGTGGGAAAGCACCATTGTTATATTACACTTATTATTTGTACATAGTCACAAAAAGATACATTACATCATCCCATCAAAATATTTACTTATCTTAATGAGACCATAATTATCCGTAACAATTTCAAAGGCAGTCTGGTCAGTAGTAGACTTTGCTGTGTCTGACTAACAACTAGGACTGTGTCCTTCACATCAGCATATAATCAAACACTGCATCACTATGTAAATGTCACCAGCTTTTGTTGTGTGTGGAAAATGCTAATTATGTGCGGGCTAATAAGGGCTCGACTGGTGTAGGCAAGAGATGAGGTAGTTGGCAAACAAATAGCATCAACAGCAATCGACAACACAGCTAAAAATGCACCCGGATACCAACCACAAACCACTTACTCCGTAACTCTGTCACCCATACACCGACACACATGATGTGGATATATAAACACATGTGACTCAAGAAAAGGTCAGATAACTTACATGATGATCTTAAATCTAACACCTTCATTCATACATGTCGTTGGAAATTATGTAGTTAATGTGTTGCCAACAAAATCACATCACTGCAGTAAGAGGGCAATTTCCACAAGTTCCACAATAACCACTCAGCATAAACATTTTGCAGACTAATCTATCAGTGTAACAGCATGACATATCTTGTACAAAAATGCTCTTACTGATTATTTTCAATTGGGATTTATGTGCTGTGCTGAAAAGCTGGTCAATAGTTTATGTTAGTGGACTCCATTTTCAAACCAATGTTAGCTGCTGGTGGTCTAAGAGATCCCTAAAATGAGGCACTTGAGAACATCCCACCTTTTGGACTGCTGTGGAAAATCAGATCATAGATAGTCTTTCACAAAAAAACCCACATTCCAGCAGCATTTAACAACTTTAACCAATTGTCCGCAGGCAGGTGTAGGCAAATGAAAGAATCGGGGAAGGTCTCATTGTTCATGTTACGTTACAATCTGCCCACATATGGCCAATAAATAAGTGATATAACTATATGATTGGCTTCTCTCACGCATTAAGGAACTAAAACAAATGCAAAATCAAATAACAGTATTAAAATGTGTGTATATACAGTATGTGTATTGTAATTAACCTCCATACCTTCTTGCTACAGGACTGTCTGATCTCTTCCACCTCATCGTCTTTGCTCTCAATCTCCTTTGAATGGGTTTGACGTGAACGCTCCATCTCCATCTCCAAACGCAGCTTGGCCTTAAAGAAGGAACACAGTCATTGTAAACTCTGCACTCATCATGGCTTAAAGGCTTACTGCTTTACGCTTTGCTGATTTTCTACCTTATTTCCATATATTATTCATAGGTCACGTATATCCACAATATTTTCGGTTGTTCTCTATACAGCTAATAAGCTCTGACATGTGCTCATAGATCCCACTCTTAATGATAGCCCTTGTTGGCAAGCACGTGGATTGTGATGTGCTGGATCCAGGAATAAGTATATTGATCGTGTTTGTGTGTCTGCCTCCCTAGATATCAGTGACAGCAGGAGCTGCTGACACCAGAGGCCTGCTGCACCTTTGATCTTGACTCCACAAAGCCAGGAATGAGGTTACTAAAGACAGCCTGCACAACTGTCCAAAGTGTGCATTAAATGTAGTGAAGGCAAGAAATGCAAGACCCCATGCCAGTAAAGGCCCACTGGAGAATTACCGCAACACCTGCTCTCTCTTCATCCCTTCCCCCGCAGCTTTGCCAGGTATACAAACTTTCCAGGGGTTGAATCATATGATTGATAATTTACAGGTTAAACAAGTGTAGGCTAGGATAAGTCCAAACTTCTTCTCTTTTGGGTTACTTTCAGTTCCATCATCTTTTAAACGATGCGAGCACTGTCTGTTTAAGGTTCTTCCATTCACGTTCTATTGTACTGCTGAATGCAGCTCCATTTACACCTGGTCCAGTTTAGTTTAGTTCATTTGTTGTTGTCTCATCTTGTGATGAAGAAATGTTCCACCATAAAGTCGTTGTTTGTGGGTTCTGGACATTTTACAGTTTGGTCACTGAACGCATTCTGATTTTGCTCATGCTTTACATAAATTACAATTAATTTTTTACATTATGATTGAGTATGGCTTAAAGAAATTAGATATCTTTTCATTAGTGACTTGTATTGTTACCAGCTTATTTCTAAAATTTGGATGGAGTCAGGCTAGCTGTTCCCATTTCTTCAATTTTCACACCAAGTCTTCACACTAAACTAAAATGTCAGGACTCAGTTTGGTATGTTTCTATCCAGAAGTGACCAAATGTAAATAAATGTAGTTTTAATACTTAAATAATATCCCACAGTTGGAAGCACTTTGCTTTGTCTGTACCTGCTCCAACATCTGGATGGTGCCGGCTTGCTCATCCAGCTCCTCTTCCTGGTCCTTCACCTTGGCCTCCATGTCGCGAAGCTGTTTTCTCATCTAAATGACAGGAAATAGTAAAACAGTAGAAAATTATATACATACAAATTAGCTTATTCACTTAAATAGGTCACACTTTTTCTTTGATTTCATATCTTTGGTCTGAGTTTATATAAAAGAATGAATATCTGGACTGTACTGGTAACATAACTGCTGTAGCACTGAAAGAAGAGTGAAAGTTCAGTATCAGTACAAAGATCTGAAAAAAAAAGCAAATCTCAGCCATAAATACAATAAAACATAAAGAAGAAAAATGCAGAAGAAAAAAGGGGACCTTGGCCAGCGATGCCTCATCCTTGGATTCTTGGGAGTTGAGGTCCAGCAGCTCAGCCTCCAGCTGGTCCAGCTTCAGGTTGACTGCGCACACCTCCAGGTCCTTGTCCTATAGGACAAATATTTAGTGTCAGAACAGAGAGGATGTGGAATGGGAACAAACACGTGATTATTTACTCAGCTCAGCAGGTAGCTACGAGGTGTATGCACACACACACAAATGTTTCCACAACTTGGGCTCATAACTACACGCTCATGCGTGTAGTGCACACCTGTGGAACTTTACTGTAGATCTAATCAAAACTGGGAGTGGGAGTCACAGAGTAACTCATGATAAAACATGAATTAGAACACACTTCCCAAAATAATTACAGTACAGTCATGACATTATCATCTCACAATACACCATGATATCTTTTGATATCCAGAGCCAATCTGTATGTTTATACTGACGTGAAACTCGATAATTTCACACAGGCACAAACCTCTAGCTGCTGTCGGAGGCTGAAAGCGTCTCCACTCAGTATGTCCTTTTCTCGAGCGAGTTTCTCCCTTAGGCTCCTCTCCCTCTGGACCTCCTCCTGGACTGCACTCAGCTCACTGTCAAACCTACACACACACACACACACACACACACACACACACACACACACACAGACACACACACACACAGACACACACAGCTGGAGCCTTTTCAGCAATCTCGGCACAGCATGGTGCTACAATCAATATGAAACACAATATATATATATATATATTTGTTTTTACAGCTATTGTCATAACTACAGCAACAGCAGTGGACCCTACACAGTCCCTGGGAGTACAACTGTGCCCATGTATCTACAGACTGTGTGTGTGTGTGTGTGTGTGTGTGTGTGTGTGTGTGTGTGTGCGCGTAAGAGAGTGTGTGAGAGTGTACACTGACTTCCTCTGCTTCTTCTCCAGGTCATGATTGCGGCTCTGCTGGCCCTCCAAATGAAGTTTGGTGTCCTGCAATTCTGAAGTCAAGCGTTGTGTTTTCTTCTTCAGCTGCTGGATGTTTCGCTGAGACTCTTCATTATCGGCCTGCAGGTCACTTATCTGCACATACACACACATACAATTATTCAGAATGTTGAGAAGCCTAGTTGTAAATGTCATTCAATGTCTGACAACTTGAGAGCTATCCAGGCATAAAAAAAAAAAATGTATACACTTGGAGCAAAACAAAGCAGGCTTGTGAATTATACACTGCATTGCTCCTCAAGAATTTGGCTCCAGAATGTAACATTCTTGAGTTTACTTGGAAAGAAGCGCGTTTTCTGTGCTTTTTTATACCAGGGTGGTGATGACCATGACAGGATGCTGATTCACTGGAACCTCACACTGTTCATCTTATGTTTAAGTTCAAGGCAATAGAACTGACTGCATGAAGTTTCAGTCCTGAGGAAAAACATTCCTACACCTTGGCGTTGCCACCACAGTACTGTAAGTATTACTGTAGTACTGTAACTGTGGTGCCAAGGCATGGGCAAGGTGTTATACTGTGATGATTGAGAATTTCCTTGCATTGCAATGCAGACATGGAAGATTTTGCGTCAATGCAGAGACAGAGCATGAGCTGTCTTACTCAAAATATAATGAGTGAAATAGAAGGTGTCTATCAGTGAAATCCTCACTCACCCTCCTCTCCAGCTGCCGTTTGTTCTGCTGTTCAACCTCCAGCTTGTCATCAAACTCCTGCTGTAGTCTCTTCTTGGTGAATTCAATCTCTCTGATGGCTCGTTCATATTTCAGCCTCCACTCTCCTCCTGTCATATAAGCATGTTTACAGTCACAGTGTCCCAACATGTATATAAATACACAGTTTTAGTAAAGAATAAAATAAGTCAATTACCCTGATCAATAAAATACCATATACCAATATACCATATTGCAAGGGATAATGTTCCATACTTCATACATCCAAATTTCGCATTAATCTCTGTCAAAGCTCATCACCACCGCCTTTCCATGGCATGGATTTTCAGCTCTGGTTAGTTTGTTACTGACATAAACACACCCAAGCACACCTGCACTACTGTCGACTGACTCTCACGTTTTTTTTCATTTAATGCATTTTCATACATGTTAATCTCATCTGGTCTCCCCTCCTTTGTCCAGCCCAAGAGCCAACAGTGACATCATAGAAAGAGAACTTCAGAAGTCCATTCTAATACACTCAGCCCAATTTTAGTAAGACGTATACTACTTTGAAATATCTCTATATGCCAACCTCATGTGCAATCATTTCGACATGAAAAATACCTTCATGATTATGTTGCAGCATCATTTGACCTGGAACAAATCTCTACTTTGGTAAAAACAAGTAAAGCTGTTCCAACCTATGCAGCAAGAATGGAGAACAATCAATTCAACATTCACAAAGTCTGCATGCCGCACAAAGACAGCATACAGTCTGTCTGCAGGGCACCTGGAACTGAAGACTTAGTTAACTTTTTACTTTAAACTAATCCATTTCTTTCTATTTCCTCACATTGGATTTTTGTGGGCTTTTGTCAAAGCATTGATTGGACACCACCCCTGCAGTCTCTGCACCTTTACAGAAGATCTCACACTGGGATTTTTGGGTCGAAATTACAACTATTAACATCTCTGTGTGAGTATGTATATGTACAGTTCATACTAGGAGTGGACAAAATAACAAAAACGTATCACAAGTCTGATGGGAAGTTTGTGTTGAGACTTTAAGAGGTACACATGTATCGCATTAACACATCCATAAAAGTCTGAGGTGCCATGAACTAAGCCCAGAGGGAAGTTGGCCATTTTGGATTTAATTCAAATGTATTGTTAGACCCATGAGTGTTGCTACGGATCCTCTTACGATGTAACCCTGAAAATATTTCCTTAACCCATATAGAAAACAGGGTGCACTGGTAGCCTTAGTCATCCACATAAAAAAGATAATTTACATTCAATATTCCTGACCTTTTCTTATCTTAATAGCAATATGTAGCCTAATGCTGATGACCAAAGCACAAGTGCTGAATTGTGATCAATAGAGGACTAACACACTATGCCCATCTCTTCCAGCGTGTTAGCTAAGATCTAAGACAAGCTAAGATCTATTACCATTAGTAAAAATGGCTGATTTGGGGCAAAAATAAATCACCAAATCTATAGCGTGCCCATCTGTATGACAAAAACTAACTGCAGGTGTACTGTTTACTTCATATTCAGCATACAGTATGTTAAATAATGATGAGTGTTAAAAATGGGGGTTTGATTGGGATGTCAAGCCTGGTGGACAGCATCCTTGCTACCATATTCTGATCACAGTTTAAAAGACTGAGGGGTCCACGTACCCGCATCTGAGTCGTCACTCCCTTTCTTATGTATTAGACACATTTTGGCTTCATAAAAGGATTGTGGAAGGGGCGATCTGATCACATTACGACTTTAAAAACTCTGCACCAAAGTAATTTGGGGCTGTCGTCTTACAGCTTGGAAGTGATTTAAAGCTAGGGTCTGTAATATTGTTCAGAAACACATTTTTTTATACTGGGTGAAATGGTCCTGCTATACTGAGAGTAGTCAACACATTATGTATTCAGAAAAAGGAACAAAAATAATCAGACCTCTGTGGCAGCTGCAGGACTGAGAAAAAGCTGACCAATCCGTGCTTTTCGCCCCGAATAGCACGGATTGGTCAGATGCCTTAATGTCTCGTTCTGCCTGCTGCCCCCCTCTGTCCCTCCCTCCTCCGCGCGTGCACACGTTACGTTTCACTGATGCTGGAAATATTCAGCACACTCCTCTGCAGAAATACGGAGTTACAGGAGAAGACGTTCATTTGGTTACAATGGCAGAGAAAATGCAGCCAGCGTTACTTCTAACAGCTCAACCCGCTACACAGGCAAGGAAAAGAAAGCCTGAGGCAGAAATGGCTGCGACGAAAAAGGCTCTGGATACAGAAAGAAGTCAGACCCGAGTCAACATCGGTGCGGCGTTTGAGTAGTGGAGACAACTGGGGCATGTGAAGGGCCTGAAAAGTGATGCAGAGGTTGATCTCTTTCTGTTGGACAGGTCATGATTTCTTTTGTTTCAGGGGGATTTGTTATTTTCATGAAATATGGAGGGTTTGCCAACTTGGCTATGTTTGTAGCTCGTATTAGCCCAACGCTAATGTTAGTTTCTTTGTGTGCTGTTTTTAGCTATGAGAATGGCTAATGAGTCGGCCCAGTTTCCACTGGATACGGGTCCTTTGCATTGCGGCTCAGATCTGGTTTTGCTCCGCCTTCTGGCAGTCCCTACCGGTTGCGGTTTGAGTCCGCCATGGCGCAGTACAGTAGACAGCTGGCACCGGCATCTCCTTCTCCCTGCTGAGTCCCACTGCCAGATGTGTGTTCAAGTTTGTGGGGGCGTGGCTTTGGACGAAGCACTGACAGGATGTGTGTGTGTGTGTGTGTGTGTGTGTGTGTGTATGTGTGGGGGGGGGGAAGACCCAATGCAATAATGCCATAAAAGCAAAAATTAAAGGAATCACAACACTGACATAGTAGTGTTACTGTTAAAATGTAAATAAATTAATACATCAACAGTGATTTCTGACACAGCTTCTATTAATAAAGTGAAAAAACTGTTTCAGCTCATTCTCAATCATTTTCTTATAAGACACTCTTCACTGACGCATTCTCTTTGAAATGGTGTTACTCGTGTTATTAAAAATATCAACTGGACATCATTGTGGATGCCATACACTTAAAAATGTCCTGCATTAAGCAATAAGGCAAGTTTTGAGGCAAGCTCATTAAGATCTGTTATTTCCTTCCTCAGACACTTCCTAAGCGAGGACTCCCCAGTAAGAGATTTTTGCCTAACTTAGGAGCTCTCTGAGAGGACTCTCATGATGTTTGTGAGTACTGGTCCTGATGCATTACAGGTATAAATAACAATTTCAGAGATTTCCACTCAGTTATATAATTCTATCTTGTAGATTGGCGAGGATTTTCTCAGAAGATTATTATGATTTGAGTAGACCTACTTGCTGTGAGCAGTTGCCTTCCCAGCAGTGTCCTTGGACTGTCATTCAATTCCAATTGCTTTTGTCTCAGCTTGAGAGTTTGCTTATTGACCTGATCACTCAAAATGGTGTTATATTCATTCTTCAGTTTCATTATACAATTTATATATTTCATTGACAGAGATTATATGTATACCTTCTCTGCTTTAGAGAGCCTTGGATTGATTTCCTTTATGAGACCTTGTTTACAGCCCTAAAACAACAGCCACACACAATACTGGTTATCCTCTAATTTACTGTGATTCAAAATACTAACTAAGCAACTAAGTTTACTGTAAGCAGAGGCTACTGCTGTGACAAAACTAGCAGAACTGTCTCTCAGGCTTGATCCATACATGCCCACAAAGTCCCGACAAAACATCTAATCAGTTAAACACCTGCACGGGTGTCAAACAGCTTTGTCCTACAATTGCCATTTCTACGAGTGAGTTTTTAATGCAACATAACATGAATGCCAATAATCAAATGTTAATGACTATAGTGCTGTGCACATTGCTTATGTGAGTAGGAGTGTGTCTGACCTGTGTCATCATCATCCATCTCTCCATTGAGTTCAGAAGCCCTGATGAGTCGAGCCTCCATCACCTCCATCTCCATGGACTCCATCTGTTTCTTCATGCTGTCGAACTTGGCCTTGTTGATGAGAGACAAAAACTGGTTTCTCTAACAATATGGACATATCCATTTAGATTAACCCCAGATTTCTGCCAGTTTTCATGAATTGGAGCCCAAACGGAAGGACGTTAGATGGTTAATTGTTACTTTTAACTCTTCCTGGAGACATCCTCAGAATTGTTTTTACTAACACTAACCACAACAACTTGCAATATAGTTATCTGTATCCAGAGTACATTTGGTCCATTCCAGTCAACATTCCCTAGATGCATGAACCTTTTCCTCTGTGTGAATACCCACATTGCCTCCTTGTGCCTCTCCCTCGAACAAACACACAGGAAGAAAAAAAAATCCATCCCATATTTCTATAAGCTGGGCCATTTATAAGCAGCCCATCCTCATGGCTGTTTAAACAGTAACTGGAATGGAATGGAATATATATGCGTGTACAAATGCATTAATATGATGTATTGTTTTTTTTTCCTTCGCTTCTCTTTCATTGTTAAAAGCAGAAAGTATATATTTCATCAACCCTGTGCAATGTAAAAGTTTGTAGGGGGCATAACTAGACATGCAATGGAGATTTAACAACTGAACTGGATGCTTCATGCTTCCACAACACACTTGTCTATGCTGAATATTAGACCAGGATTGGCCCCCAACTATTTGTGATGTCACAAATTGTCCTCATAGTTCCACCTCTTCAAATCAGATTTTCAGGCAGCACAGAGAAATTGTACTCTATGAGCAATTAATGTAAAAACAGCCTCCTACTGTCAAACTCTGATTATACATCAATCTACACAGTGAAGCACAAACTGTAGGAACAATAAGATAACATTTCTGAATGGAGGGGGACTAGTTGGATTTATAAATGACTATTTACATAACATTCACACTCCTTTTGGATCATTACAATCCCTAAGGAGAAAAAGCATGGGTGGCTAACAGTTCTGTTCCTCAGTAATTCAAGCTAATACACAAATGGTAATTTTCGTTGTGTTGTCTTACTAAAGTGTGTGTGTGTGTGTGTGTGTGTGTGTGTGTGTGTGTGTGTGTGTGTGTGTGTGTGTGTGTGTGTGTGTACTGTATATGACTACCTGCAGGTCCTTCATGTCTTTCTGCAGGCCTTCATGTCTTTCTCCAGGCGGAGTCTCTCAGAAGTTTCGGTCTCCAGCAGCTGTGAGGCCGACTCCCCTGTATTACGCTCGTCAGCCAGTTCTGACGACAGCTCTGTGATCTGGTGCAATACACAAACATAAACATTGGAAATATTTACTCTATTAGGTGATATCATTTTGGGATTTATCATATTCAATAACAAAAACATCAGTTAGTGACACATTGATCAGGGTCATTGCAGAAAAGACATAAGAACTAAGTTCTTAATCAAAGTCAAATACTGAGAATTCATCATTTTGGGGAAAAAAACTGACATTACCATGGATGCAGCAATAATGTCAGAGCATATTCACAGCTGTAGGAAAAAAACAGAGCAATAAAATATGGAACTCAATTAGAAAACTAGAATAACCACCGAGTACCTCCACACACACACAGTAAAGTGTTGCAGTTCCAGAGCTCCGGCATTGAATAATTGCCTGAACATTTTTTGCAGAAATGAATGACGTAACAGTTAAGTTCACTTTGACCTGTTGGATATAAATTCTTATGATTTTATCATTTTACCCCTGTTAGATTTTGTGAATTGAATGAACTGAATTTTAGAGTACTGGCCAAGAAAGTGTTTTGTAAGGTTGCAGGGATTTTGACCTTTGACCAACAGATCTAATCAGTTCATTCTTGAGACTGAGTGGATGTTCATGCCAAATTTGATGAAGTACGTCAAAGCGTTCCTGAGATATGCGGTTCACAAGAATAGGATTCCATGAGGTTTCAGTGACTTTGATCTCTAAACACCAAATTCTATTAGGTTGTCCTCAAGTCCAAGTGGATGTCCATATCAATACACGTACAACAGGAAAACCTCATGCCACGGATACTGATGGTGCGGAGCAGTAAAAATGCACTTTTAAAGGCAGGGCTCCAGACTGCGACCATATGGTCATTTTGTGACCAAAATTTGAGACACTTCAACTAAATTCTACATCTATGGAATCTGTGGATGTGGATGTTCCCGTGAGCAGGACGCTCCGTCTCTCCATGGCTCTTTGGTGGCTTGCGTGGATTTATTCCTGCAATGACGCGAGCTGGACTGGGATTTTGCTGGCCTGTTCTGTGGATCTAAACGGACTGTTGTGGATTAATGAGACTGAACGAGTCTGAACCCAGTCTGCTCCAGTCTGAGGAGATCCAAATACATAAATATATAAAGTTTGTGTGTAGCTAGCTGCTACCCTACACACTCGGGATGTAGGCTCTCCATAAAATCTTCACTATCTTAGCCCTGCACATTCTGGATGTCTGGATACTCTCTGTACTCATCTGTTAATTTGTCATTATGTCTCAAAGTGTTTCTCCAGGCTTAACTTCATGCTGATGCATTTACTATTTGCTTACATTATTAATCCATTGCCAATGATTGCTAAGGCTAAAACAAGGTTATGTGTTTAAAGTTCCTCTCTTGCTAGCATGTTAGGCTTATATTGGTCTATCTATGTTAGGCTTCTGTTCAGTAGTTTATTTTGGTGTTTATGATGAAGTTTTTAACAAGCAATTTTTCATATTAGTTGCATGATCACATTTTGCGTGGTTTATCTTCTTGCTAGCATGTCTGGTGCGTTGCTAACATTATTCATCCGACGGGATTGCTGGCAGCTAGCTAATGTTTTTGCCTTTTGCCGATGGTTAAATTTCAAAAGACACTGGTAGTGGTACTTTAGTCCACATTCGTGTAATGGGGTTCAGCTCCCTACAGTGTCCTTGCTAAAAGCCAAAATATATGAAAATATATGAAAGCAGTAGTTATCAATCGATGTACACATTTCACAACAAACCAGAATGTCCCTGACGTCTCACCTTCAAACACAGCCTCATTTAGCCATCCATGAAAAAGCTACTTAACCTCCCACTTTTCTATAGGAATACATACTTTCTAAAGGCACTGCACCAGTATTCTTAATCACAAGATGGTGGCCCCTGCCTGACTGCAGCTACACTGGCTCATGATAGTTTAGAATATTCATATCAAAATCTGCTGTCCAGGATGCCAAAAACTGGCAAAAAATCTCTACTAATTAATGTATGACCACCATCTCTTGCTGGAATTATGATCATCCAGTGACTTCGGCTTCATAGACACGACTACTCCGGAGTGTTTACATCAACAAGACCCAATTGCTATGGATGCTCCTAGCATCAAAGCCAACTGAGGAGCGAGCGGAGGCGGTGTGGCCGAGTGCTATGCTGACAAGAACCAGTTGCTATGGACATTTCTAGCATCACAAGCTGACAGAGGAGAAAGCGGAGATGTTGTGACCAAAGGCAGAACCCAGCTGTCGGAGAGGACTAACAGCTAAAAAGCTGAAAGCTAACCCCTGTAAAGCACTACTTCCATCTATCTTCCTCTCAAACATTCGTTCCCTGAAGAACAAAAGAGATCATCTGCAGCTGAAATTAACAAGTAACGAAAGATGAGGAAATGTTGCACAATAATTCTGACACAGACATGACTAAACTCATCAATCCCGGACAATGCTGTCAACTTCAAGGGACTGGCTACATTTTGTGCTGAAAGTAGCTGCACACTCAGAGTGAAATACAGAGGGGGTGGTCTGTGTATTTACATCAACAACAACTGGTGTATAAATGCTAGGTTTGTCTCAAGTCATTGCTCACCGGACATCGAGCTTTTGATTGTAAACTGCAGACCATTCTATCTGCCCAGGGAGTTTACCTCCATCACTGCTGTGTACCTGCCCCCAAGAGCTGACATTAAAGAGGCCATGAAAGTTCTCTACCGAACTAGTTCCATGTAAACGGAATCTCCCTTTTTTTTCCCAAATACGTCCCCAAAATAGTCGTATGTAGGCACTGTATGTGTGATGTTGCTGTTTATGATTGTGCTGACATCAGCTGTTAGTTTGACACATTTTATGCTGGCGGCGGCATGGAGAGGGGGTGAGTAGGGAGAGTGTATTTTTTGTTGACCACTCAAACCAACTGCAAACCTGTTATCACGAACATCTTGCCGTGCCGTGCCTTGTCTTGTGTGCTATGCTGTTTGGAAAAAGCAATCGCCAACACGGAAAGGGCTTCCTTATTTGTGTAGCGAGTCATCAGTACAATGCTCCCTCAATTAGCCTCTCAGTGACTTCGTCTTTTGATTGGAGTCGCTACACAGTTGCCCATTGTTGATTGGTTATCTTATCATTTACCGTATTTTCTGGACTATAGAGCGCACCTGTATATAAGCCGCATCCGCTCTATTTTTAAATTTAAAAAAAAAAAAAAGATATACAAGCCGCACCGGGCTATAAGCCGCAGATATCTAAGTTGAAAAATTTGATATTTACTGCATGTACAGAACGATGTTGTACTGTAAATGTACATGTATGTACCTGAACAGATGCTTTCCGAACAATGCCTTTTAACACGGCAGCAACTTTGCTGATTAAAACGGAACAGAACCAAGAGAAAATAACCGGTATTTATTTTCCTTCATTTCTCCTGTGTTTGAAACCACAAGTCGCTTTAATCATCTTCGCTGAAACCCATGAAGTCGTCTTCTTCAGTGTCGGAATTGAACAGCCTCAGAAGCGCTTCGTCACATCTGGCTCCATCAGTCTCGCTCTCCGTGTCACTGTCATCCTCTGGTGAAGTTGGCTCTGAAGGTGCGCCGCTCTCTTCGCGTAGCAGTCCAGCCTTTCGGAACCCGTTGGTGATGGTGGATTCTTTCACAGCACTCCACGCTGTTAGGATCCTCTGACAGACATCAGAAAAGGATGCTTTTCGCATGCGGCCAGTTTTTGTGAAAGACTTCTCACCACTTGTCATACAAGTCTCGATGAAAACTTGCATCATACAAACTTCTTCGTGTGGTTTCCATGATGAAGGGGCGAGGATTTTAAAGTAATTACCAGTTAGTAATTTGTCGTGCGTGTTCTATCTGCTAAAGAAAAAGTAGCGTAGGCTATTCTTCTTTGCATTGATTTTGATTTTGCTATAATTTTTGATTCTAATTATGGTTAGAGCGCCCCTAGCGGTGGAAGAAAAATCCACAGAATAGCCGCACCTTTGTATAAGCCGCATGGTTCAAAACCTAGGAAAAAATTAGCGGCTTATAGTCCAGAAAAGTCCCCCCCCCCCCCTTTGCTATTCCCTGGTAGAGTTTAGAAACCACTGATTTAGAGCCACCCATGTACTCTTTAACTGTTAATCGTATTATTTCATTGGGATCCATAATTGCCTAATTTGTCCCAGTTTCTTTAAAAAATATTGGCGTAGCTGTACGTATCTAAACAAAAAAATCACATTTTTCTAAGTTATATTTGTCTCTCAGTATTTGGAAATTTTGCAATGTATTTTTCACCATTATGGTACAGTTAGCAGTAATACCTTTTTTCAACCAGCATTTAAATTTAGAATCCATACAGTTTGGTTTAAGTTCTGTGTCATGTATAACCCACAAAGTTTTTTCAGCTGGGTCCACAAATGTAATTGCTTAACCACATCAAACCAGGTGTGCAAAGTGAATGAGGGAAGTGGACTCAAGTGGTCCTGACAAGTTATTGTTCATTTATGATGTCCAATCATTGCCTGTATTGGGACACCATTACATTCATTCTCCATCTCCTTCCACCTTGCCTCATATTCACTATCGCACAAGAAAATTATAGTCTTTAGTTGGGCAGCATAGTATCTCTAAGATTAGGTAGAGACATACCACCTCCCACCATACTGGTAGTTAAAGTACTATATTAAACCCTTGTTTTTTTACCATTCCAAATAAATCTCAAAATGTTTGTCCCATTCATGAAATTGACTCATTGGGATTTTAACTGGTAGTGACATAAATAGATACAGCAATCTGGGTAAAATAGACATTTTTATAGTGTCAATTCTTGCACTAAAATTTAGTAGGGATGTTGACCAACTGTTAAGATCCTCCTTAATTTCTTTGTTTACAGTTTCATATTTCTTTTATACAAGTCACCAGGGCAAGTCACCAGATATTTGACTGCTTTTTGAGACCAGTCGGTAGGGATTCTTTGCTTAAGCCCCAGCAAAGGATTGTAATCAAATGTTATATATATTTGTTTTTTTTTCGTATATTGAGTTTATTGCCTGATAATGTGTTAAATATGTCAAGGAGATCCAGCAGGGTAAGGAGACAAAAATCTGGATTACGGATGTATAGGAAGACATCATCCGCATATAATGCTATTTTGTGTTCCATATTATGGACTACAATTCCCTGTATTGTACAGTCCTCTCTTATTGCTTGGGCCAAGGGTTCCATGTACAGTGCAAAAAGGGTCAGTAAAAGGAGGCATCCTTGGCGGGTAGATCTTTCTAGTTTTATGTGATCAGTAAGACAATCCTTTAGCTTGATTCTTGCTGTAGGGGTGGAGTATAATGTCTTTATAATATTAATTGATTTTTTAGTAAATCAAAACCGTTCTAAGACTAAAAACAGATATTCCCAGCTAACGCAGTCCAGCATCCAGGCTGGCTAAGATGGCAGTATCGTTTGTTTTTTTTAATAATGTGTATTATATGAAGGAAGCGTCTAATATTATCTTATGTTTGGCGACCCCGGACAAAACCGGTTTGGTCAGTTTGATATCTATCATTCTTATGGTGGTATTTGTTTTATATGCTTTTATATTTTGATTCTATTTTGAGTCTCTGAAACGAAATTTTGTTTTGTTGCACTTGTTGCACACTGAATGACAATAAAGTCAAAGTCTAATATGTTTACCCTGCTCTCAAGGCGATCGTTGCTGAGTCTCAGCTCATTCCTCTCTTTCTCCACCTTCTCCACCTTCTGCTTCAGCTGCTGGATCTCTTCCTAAGAAGGAAAAGACCAAAGATGTTAGTGACAGAGAGACGTGTTTGTAAGGATACAGCTGATAGATAGCTGATAGAACTTTATCAGCATATAAACTAATTATATACATAACCACACTGTAATTTTGCTAAATTGTAGATGCATATTCATGAGTTTTCCTTGTGCACTACCTCTTAGCTGTTTCTTCACATGAAGTGCATGTCTGACAAAATCTACCTTAAGTTGCCTTATCACACAGATAGCCTACAACAGGAAATTGCCCATGTCAGATGTGTTGTCACCTACTGGAAATACATGGTTTTGGTGCCTAGGCAGAGCATGCAGGAGGCAGGACATCTTATGAAAGTACAATGTGGAAATAGCAGAAATGTTTTGCATTTACTTCAGACTTTGATGTTTCTATTTTTCCAGTTTCGCTCATTCACACGCCTACTCCATCACTTTCAATTCCCCAACAATGACCTGACATTTTCACACATGGGCTAAACTTGTTACACGACTCAACTTTGTAGTAGGGAGCCGGCAATGTAAAGTCTGTTTTATGCCCGGTCCAACCGATTCTGACATTTCCATCCTCACATACACCTCCTCCAACAAATGCATAGACATGTTCAAGCTTGCATTGCATGTGTGAAAGGGACTATATCTTTCTGATAGATGTGATGCAGTTTGATTGATTAAATATTATTATCCAAAAATATATCCTAACTAATATCCTAACTACGAATCCTAACGGTCTCTTGCTAAGTTTTAGGTGCCAGACATTGCCATTTAAAAACTTAATTAAATTCCAGGCAAAGTGCTTAAAAAATGTCACGGATATTTTAATGTGGATATGTTCAAATCTAACAGCAGCCACTACAGACATGAAATGAAATAATGCTGGGAGTCTCTATTGAGAGTCTTCAAATATCCATCAGTCTTAGATTTATTTAACAAAAATGGCTGTTTCATGTTTGGTGGTTCAGTCGTTGTGACTAAAAAAAGCAACAATTTCAAAGCATGCATCATTCGCACCATTTCCATAGCTATAATCCAGCACGTGTGTGTCTGTGTGTGTGTGTGTGTGTGTGTGTGTGTATGTGTGTGTGTGTGTTTACTCACGTCTTTGCCACGGATTTGTTCCTCGGTGAGCTGCACCTCTATCAGAGGTCTGACTGTGGTCAAGAGCTTCCACCATGGCCAGTCTTTGACACCACGATTCTTTTTAATGTTCTTCTGAATACAGCGGATGGCCAAATCCTGGATCTGTCAAACACACACGCAACAACATTAGTCAAAGGAAAAACACAGAGTAGCCAGCTGAATTTACTACTGTTTACTGAAAGGAGATTGGGAGGTTTCTCCATGTGCTGATGTGTCTATACCTAAACCTTTTTATATAGTCAATTCCTGACCTCTGATAAGTAGGTGTGGGTAAGGTACGTAGATTTATTGTACACCAGTTATACATTTATGCTTGCAACAAAAACATACAATATGTATACTGTATATGTCACCATGAAGTGATAAGAAGGCTAAGCTTCCTGTTCATATACTACTGCAGCTCTTCAGGACTCTTCTGTGTATACAGACATGGACATGTTAAAGAGATCCTGCCACCAAGGAGAACCAGATCATTCTTGAGGAATATACATTGATAGTGATATCATACATTCACAAATGTGTTGATGTTGTTGTGATGAAGAAAAAACAACAATTAAATCAAAAAGCACTGCCAGAGCGAGACAAAGATCTAGCATCAAGGAGGACAAGCAGAGACATAGGAGAGTCTGCAGATAGAACTCAGCACCAACAACACCAAAGGTATGTATGAGGTGATCCGGAAAATCACAGGCTACAAAAGCAGGAGCATGTTCAGTAAGGCCCCGCTGCCAGAAAAGCTTCTAACATTCTATACTCTCTCTGATCTTCTCAACAAACAGTCAGTCCACTCAGCCTGCTGATGGTCGACAGGTGAAATGAGGGTAATCCTGCTGACAGTAAATATGGGTAAATCTGTAGGGCCTGATTACATTCATTTCCATGTACAAATACCATGTGCCAACCAGCCTGTCATTGCTAACAATTTGTTGTGACACAGAGTGAAAGATAAAACATGGGGAGGAGGGACATGAAAACAATGTATGAATAATAATGTTGGTCAAATGATGCAGTGACAACAACATACTAATATAGTGGTACAGTTTGTAGTCTTCAAACCTGGAACTCGATTAGCATTTTTGAACTCTTGGTTCCCTTGTCAAAAAGTCTGTGTCAATTTTGAAATGGTGTTCAATTAAATACCTCAAATAAGGTCTGTGGTTATCACAGGCTTAAGATATTTACACATTTTGTTCTACAACATAAAACACATCATTGAATGTCTCACAATTCCATTATAAAGGCGATACATGTCTTGAAAACGGCAAATTGCTAACAAATGGCCTAATGTGACTACAGTCGTAACGGACATTGAACCGAACACTGAGACTAATACACTCACTAGCCTTTCTTTACAGGTAAACTTCTGTTGCTAATTATTCTAACTCTAACTTTACAACTTGTAGATCAATTTACAGAAAACTTGTTTAGTAATTCTGGAGTAAGATGCTTCCTCACCATTGAGTGGGAGTCCGTCCACTGAAGAGTGACATTTGTTTATGTATTCATTCATTTTTAATATATCACATGTTTTCCTTCCCATCCCATCCCAACCCCACCAGAGACCAGGCCATGCAACAGGAGGGCCGGGAGTGACATTGCTGACATTTTTTAACATATCATTGACAGACGAGTGTCATCTTCTGCAATATCTCAACCACCATCATCCCTGTACCGAAAAGGCCTGACCTGTTAAGTCTAAACAGCTACTTCCCTGTAGCACCCATTCTGATTTATGTACTCAAATCACAGATTCTGCAATTTTTGATAATGGTCAAATATCTGATGAAAGAGAATTACTATAAAGTACTGTGGTGTAGCAGAAATGCTCTGGCCTGAAAACTCCAGATGTGATCAATTATGTTTGATAGTTTCAGGGAAAACGTCATTTGTGAGGTAGAAATCATTTTTCCCCACTAGGGGTGAACGATATATCGTTATCGTATCTATATCTAGATATGAACATTCAAGATATTAATATCGAAAATGAAACGATATAAACGATATTGAGTTCCCCACTCGCCCTGCATGTACAGCTCTGGCAGTCGCAACAAACATCATTTTTACAATTTCAGACCGTCTTAGCTACTTTATTACTAAAAAGCAACTAGTGACAAATTTAGAGACTTATTCGGATCATCAGAGGAAAGACGAGCAATATATCATATTGTAATTCTCCTGCTGCTCAGAGTCATCACAGTCCACGGCTCCTCTGCAGCAGCACCAGGGTCTCTCCCCTCCCGAGCGGCTGTGCAGGCGGCAGGCCGGTGTGTCGGGGGCTGGCTGGGGCAGCAGGAGTGGACGCCGCGGCCGCTCGCTTTGTGGATTTCTGGATAGCTGCCGTTTACTCTGTTGATCCGTTAATTCTCTGACTTCTTTCTAGATTCCACTGGTACTTTACCGATAACCTGAAGCTGCTGAGTCTCGATCTTCACTTTCACTCTTCTCTCCAGATTAGGATGTCATCGTTCATCTTGTAAAAATGCACAAAGTTTGTTTGATCTTCTCCCTCCCTTTACTGTTA